>JANHGO010008224.1:0-45117 GCA_024606505.1 Aquila spilogaster
TTGCTTCTTTTCCCGATTTTCTCCCCCATCCCACTGGGTGGGGGGGGAGTGAGTGAGCGGCTGCGTGGTGCTTAGTTACTGGCTGGGGTTAAACCACGACAGTAGGAAAGACAAATCACACTATACCCACATTTCTAAATCCCAATCTTAGTTATAAATTGAATCTAAATATAGTATTGTAGGGTCTGATGTTCAACATTTTCCTAATTTCTTTATCAACTTGTTTTACGAGTTAACATCAGTTTTCCGCCCAAAACTTTCAGCTCTTCAAATGCACTGGTTGTATTTCATTGAAGCTTTAGCCTTGTTTTTGTCCACACTAGAAATACATATCCTAAAGTCCATAATTTCATAGACATATACACAAACTCACCACGAGTTCATCATCGGAGATGATCTTTGCAAAAAGCAGTAGGCTGCCTTTTTTTTATTCCCAGAAAAAGTATATGGCATTTAGATGGCATACGGCTCGCTACTTGATGTCAAGGTAAGTTTTGTGGTTCACAGTTACGCTTTTTCACAAGCAGCAAAAGGAACAAGACCTCCTTCCTACAGATTGTGTACTGTATCACCAGTTCCCCCATTTCTCCTCTCACCTCACACTTGCTCCATAATGTTAGCTGTTTATCCTTCTTAGCGCTTTTCTCAAACTCCCTGAACCCCTTGCTACACCACATCATTGCCAACTGGAGTAGGCAGCATGTTCCATGACCACTTTGGGTTACACACTACAAGTATGTTGCCGGACTGTATGCTTCCGAGCCAGTAGAGCAAACAGGCCAGCGACACATCAGTCTTTCCCCCAAGGAGGGCTTTAATTTGGGTCTCTTTTCTCAAACAGGTTTTCATAAGGCTTTCAGGAACTTCATTTTTCTTAGAGGACTCCATTCCTCTTTCAAATTTGGGCATTTCACTCAATAAGAGCAGCAGTAGTCAGGGGATGGACAAGTACCAGGTTGAGAGAGGTGATTTCCCCTGCACAGGATGTGCAACTCAGTGAGACAACAGCTGAGGATTCCCACAAGGTTGTATTTTCATGACAGACTTTTACATGTACCTTATTTTCAGTTATGAAATCCAGTGAATTTATTATCAGACACTGGAAAACCACAGCCATTTCTGATGCACCCACACCAGCCAGATTTGATTTCTGAAGATGTTGAGCACTTGCTACTCGTCACCTCTGCAAATCAAAGGATGTGTTCCCAAGAATAACTCTAAAACTCCAAACGTTGTTTTGTTACTGTGGCAGCACCGTGCACCTTTTTACAGAGCTCTGGCTCTAAGAAAAAGCAAAAGGAAAATACAAGAAATCAAAATTTAAAAAAACAGAGCCATAGCTGTGCAAACAAGTGGCCTACTCCAAAGTGTTTTCAGCATTTGTCTTTTTACTAGGTAAGTGTCCAGTAACTAAGAAAAAAAATGGTTTTGACACTTAATAGCTATTAAGCAGGCACAGCTAGTAGCTATTAAAGATGTTTTGGACACATGCAACCACAATTTTCAAAGAACTCAGCTCCGTTGCTGTCCTGAGCTTGCACTAGCATGGAGGTGAGATCTGGTGCTCTCACATCCTGCGGCTCCACTGCCCTGCTGGGTTGTACCACGCTGCCCCACCCAGCTGAAGCACACTATCTGCCATGCAGACCTATAATCTCAACTATTCTTATCACAGATGCCATGTGTCAGGGAGTCCCCGGACATGAGAAACACTCAGAAGACATTGCAGCATCCCTAATAAGGCCTTGAAAGCAGTTCCCCACCACCACCCAGCCTACCTCACACAAAATCCATAGCTCACAAGAGACCAATATCCTGATGCCAGTCACTCCGACCACTTCAGGGACTCTGCCCTGCCAGCTGGCACCATGCAGTTCACCCAGGGCAGGTGTCCTCCAGCACACAGAACCTACACACACTGTCAGTTTGCTGGAGGCTGCCCCAAGATCATAGAGGCAGCCACGCTGCAACAGTCTGGACATGCACTACTAGCATCACTTTCTGCAACTGGAACAACCTGCAGCGGTTTGCTAATCAGATGCACAAGGCAGCACTGTGACAACACCCCAAGAACTGGCACAGACCTGAAAGCAGGTAGAGCCCCATTTCTGGGCCTGTAATCTCATCCACGGGCAGATGAGCATCAACTTTCAAAGCTGACCCCACAAATCTGTGGCACAGCGATTACCCACTGGCAAGTGCAATCTCAGTGCCTGCTAGACCAGGCATCCAAGCTCTCCTCCCTTCGCTATCCATCATTTGACATGGCTAAGAAAACAGCACAGCAGTAAGTAGGGCACAACCACAAGTGCCAATTTCCATATAATCCCACCTGAAAGGTCCATCGCTCCTACTGTCATAAAAAGTACCACTTCACTACACCAAAGAATTCCAAAGACCACACATACACACCACAGTTTTCCTCCATGAAGGAAGGGTTAAAAGATTGGCTAGCACTTCTTAAGAGGAAAAACTATACTGCAAGAGAGGATGCTACAGTAAGTCCATTTGTACTCTTTGACTGGAATGTCAAAACAACCCTAAAGGAGATTAGTACAGCTCTTCAAAGCCTATACAGCCTGCCTACTGAAAAGCACATTAAGATGAGCGGAGATGCCAAACAAATCTGTGCTGAAAAAAGACCTGGAGCAAGCCAAGTCTGAAGAAACCACAGTCAAAGTTGATGAGTTACATTCAATATGTAGGGCATGCATGAGTTCTTCACCACTCTGCCTCAATTTTCTCCATGTGAAAAACCAAGAGCAATACTAAACACACAGACATTTCCTATATATTTGCTTTGGTGGATAAGATCATTCTACAAAGATTTTTTAAACAGAAAATGCTGTGCAGAAACAGGCCAAGCAAACCTTGAAATTTTGAAATACTGTTGAAAGTTCAATAAGTTGGAGAAAGCATTTTTAAAAAAAAGAAAAAAAAGGCCAGGCCATCTGCTCTCAACTGGAGCTTTCAATTATAAACATAAAAAATAATTCCAAAAGCTGCGGAGCTGAGAAAATTCTGAATAGCTCAAAAGCTAAAGGGGGGCAGGGGGAGGTAGACTCCAACAGAGGATTAACTCTAACCCCTATTCAAATATAGACGTTATCCCTGCTCTAAAAGTCCAGGCGAACAAGTATGCTGTGAAGAAGAGACTCTCACATTGTAAGAACATGAAATAGATGATTACAGCTGAATTTAGTATTGGTGCACTGAAGAAACTGGTGGAACTGGCAAAGAACCTTGTTGGTAACTACAAATACATTTTCAAAAGTAAGTCTTTGCCCTGTACAGCACAAGAGACATCCTGTTTTACAGAAAGAAATCTCGTGTTAATATAGTACAGTAAATTCTATGAATAGATGCCTACCAGTTTCCACACAGATTTGAAAGACCCAACAGAAAAGATGTTAACCTGAAGTCCACAGCTTCAGGTCTCAAAGGTTGCATTAAATCACATAGCCCTATGCTTTCCCCTTGGCTGTATCCTGTAAAGAATATTGATATATTGCTGTTCTATAGGAAGACTTGATGTAAAACCAAAGTGACCAAAATACTGAGTTATCAATCCCCAGAGTAAGGGAATTCAAAGAAAAGGCTCCGGTAGTGATCTTAACCAATCTTACCAAAAAGAAGACACAATACATTTTTCATCACACAACTGTCTGACAATGAGCAACATAACCATATACAATATAACCAGGGTAATACTGAAAGACGTTCATGATTTGTAATGAAGTCAGATTATATTAGTACAAAACCAGGAATTCATTTAATACATCTATTGTTTAATACTTAATCCTGCTTAAGAGTTTGCATATTTGTGTTTGTCCACAGAACACCCTACAAATTCTCTCTCCACACAGGACTCCCCAGGTAAAGGAGAGACCACCTACAGATTACTCTGTATCAACCAGATTCTCTTCCAATACAGCAATTACAATTAATTCAGTACTTGTATGATCTTCCCTACAATAGGCTCAGGTTCAGAAATTCAAGAGGTATGTTGGTAGGCAATGTGAGAGAGAGAACAGCTTCAGACAGCTTCAGGAACCAAATCTTCCATTGACCTGTGTTCTGCCACCATGTTTTGCAAAAAAGTAAGAAATCGAAACCAAAGAGGGAAACCAAGCAGGCAAGAATCCTTTGCTCCAGCCAAAGGAAGCTGGATCTAACAACCTTAACAGCACCATTTCAAGAAGTTGACTATCTTGCTATACCTCAGAGGCAGGTAGAAGGAATGGAGTATAGACAAGAGCAAACCATATTCCCATCACTGGATAAATCCGGATTTGGGTTAGAGTTGTTACTGAGGTGTATGTTCATTCATGTAATTTAAATAAAAAAAACACTGCTTGCAATAGGAATGGAAAACAATCATAGTGATACTGAGAGGAAATGAAAGCTACTACTTCAGTTGGAAGGGACCTACAATGATCATCTAGTCCAACCTGAGCTAGCCCGACCAAGTTAAAGCACGTTATTAAGGGCATTGTCAAAATGCCTCTTGAATACTGACAGGAAATAGGTTTCTTTTTCAAGAAGGAGGGCAAAATGCTGTTCTCACATTGATCATTGCCCTCTTCCTCAGTTCCTTCTAGTGAGACATTCTGAAACACAAGAAAAAGGATCCTGAGTTCCTCTCCTAAAGAAGGCATTTGTGTTTACATTGATTGGGAGCAAGAAAGTGCATGTTCAAGTAACCAAAAATAAGGTAAGAAGCCGTCTAAAGTAAGTGCTATAATAATCACTGTTTTCCCCAAAGTTAGTGGAGGGAGACGTTTCCAAGCTGACATCAGACACCTAATTATTTTTTTTAAGTAAGTACATTTCCAACAACTGAAATCAACTGTCCACAAAGACCACGCAGCCTTTAAACATAGCAGCATGCTGATGAAATAAGAAGTGAGCCCCAGACACAACCCACTGTTATCCAGGTGTTTGTGGCATTTACATGCTACAGAAGTTTGCAACCAGATCCATGACGTACTAATTCAGAAGCTCCTCAATATCCTATTGATCCTCCATTGGATTCTCCCTGAAATGATACCGGAGTGATGGAAACAAATCTTTCATCTGGCCAAGCCTCCTCCTGTAGAATCACATGCTTTTCCTTGTAACTTACCTGATGCACTGCAGGCAAATTCCTGAGGCATCCACATTTGTTGCTGCAAAAACCCAAAAGATCTCCAACCTAGGAAGCCCATATTCTGAGATACTTAAAGGCCACTGAATTTACAGACTGTTATTAAAGAAAAACAGTCTAGCATCCAAAGGAAATTATTTTTGGAATATGGTTTCGAAAGGAATTGCTGCATGCTGGAAATCTGTCTTTATAATGCTGTAGTAAGAAAGTGTAAGGGCTTCTCCTGTAAATGTGTATCTATGATCTGATAGCATATCCAGAAAACACCCATATTTCCTTAGAAAGAGTACCACCACAAAATTTGATATATTTTAATTTAATAAGGACTCAAGCCTGCATAGTCCAAAATTCACAATCACCCCATGAAATTAAGGATAACATGTGGCACAGCTTTGCACCACGCCACTTTCTAAGGCCCCACCTGCAAGTCCTTTATTGCTGTGATTGACTTTTTTTTTTTCTTGGAGTCAATAGATTGAAATAAATATTGCACCACTGCACCTGATCCTACCAGGAACCGTCACTGCCCTTTGTTGTACTTCACCTGAAGTTAGTCCAGAGACAATCTGCAGCATGCCCACTGTACAGAAGTACTCATGGAGCACTATTCTAACACCCAAGGTTTAAGGTTGGTGACATACCTTGTTCTGGGTTTAAATTATTAATTAAGGTATGGTTTTAAAAAAAAGGAAAAAAAAAAAAAAACCCAAACAAAAAAACAACCAAAACCCAAGACATAAGCTTGAACCTGAGATAGATTTATACCCAACATAATAGTCTCAAATCTAAAACAGCCCTTCAGAACTGAAACATTGTTAAAGATTTTTTTAAATGTTTAAATCACTGCATAAAAGCCTTTTTTTCCCATTATAATAGCATTAAAAGGTCTACAGCAAATTTAAATTATAAGAACACTACTGTCCCTCTCAGGAATTACTTACACAAGGCATCTTTCTCCAACCTGCCTTGCCTCTTCCCTTTCCCCTAAAAACATGAATAACTTGTCCAAACACAGTTTTGTCCCTGAAGTGAAACTACCAAACATACTATGACATCTCTTTCACTACTGTGTTGCTTTTCAGGTAGAAAGCATTCAGCTATTGTTAAAGGTTTATACTGTCACTGATCAGAAGCTGATCCCTTGTATCCTAGAGCCTTTCCTAATAAGAGGCAGACAAGGAAAAAAAAAAAAAGTATTTTAAGAAGAGAAACTGAGATTAGGAACAATCTTCTACTGGGCTGACAGTGGATTCTAACTTCCCCAACATCTGAGGGTTTGGTCTCTTAAAGCCCAGCATCCACTCTGCATTATTCACAGGCCCTTTGCATAATGAGCTATCCAGCAGCTCCATTCTACCTGTCTCCCCTCTATTTCCTCATCTGAAGCCTGATCTAGCATAACAACAACGTCAGTTAGCAACATGAAATCAAGAAGCGGCAGCAAGTAGCAACAACATGTTCCCTGATGTCATCACTAAGGAATTAATAATACACTATAACTTCTGTTTGTTTGTTGGGTTTTTTTGTTTGTGTGTTTTGGGGGGTTTTTGTTTGACATGTTGGTGCACTGAACCACAAATGCAGGCCAGTTTGTATCTGCAGCTGAAGCCAAGATCAGATGGGAAGAAAGTCCATGCTCCACGAAGCATGCTTTTGCCCAGTCATCTTACAGAAACCCTAGACTTGTAGAAGACCAGCAAGATGAGCACTCAAACACAAAGGAGCCCTCGGACATCACACATCACGCTCTCAACAAAGCTGAATCAGCTTTTCAAATAGAAGGAGCACAACTGCACCGATTTGTACTTTTACAGCAAGATGCATGAGAAAGGCTCACTCCTCTGAGTGCTGAGTGTGCTGACATCAATGGATTGTGATGAACATCAGCCCCTACAGTCCTAACAAGACCAGATAAACTCAGGTGGAACTCAAAGAAGAATCAAAGTTTTGCTAAGAAATAGAACAAAAGTAACAGTAACTGCAATAAAACAGTGAATGCAAACAATTGCTAAAAGCAGCGCACATTTTATAGACTTCTACTACATATATCTCTGTCGAAAGTGTGTTGATACTGAATTACCTCAATGACAGCAGACATGCTGCACTGAGTATCAAGACCCTGAGAAAATGCCATCCCTTCTTATTTCATTTGCCATTCCAGCTGTCCTTCCTCTTCCTCAACAGTGCAGAAACTACTGCTCTCTATTAGGTATTATTATTCAAATGTGCTTATAACATATGGCAGATGCACTTTGCTAATCAAGAGTTGTCATCAGAATACTCTGGGACTTCAAGGGAAAGAGGGTGCAAAGCAAAATGGGTGCAGACACCTCAGCCCTGCTGTCCACGGGAACTCGGGGCAGGATGACAGCCAGAGTGCCAAACTCCACATATACACAGTTCTGTATGAGAAAAAAAACAGATGCATGTACATTTCAGAGAGCAGAATCACTATGTTGTCATACTCAAACTCAGACTGGGAAAAACACTTGGAAAATACAGCGCATGAAATTATCTGTCTTAGAAGATACGCTTAACAGCTTCTTCTGGTACATGGCTACTTTTCAGTTTCATCCTGCAAATAATCTAACTTTTCTTCAATGGATTTTACCCTCTCCCCCATTTTGAAATAAAAGTGCAAGGCAGTAACAAGGGGAAAAGAACAAAACCAATTAAAAAAATCACCCTGTATACCTATGTTATTTCCTGCATGGTGGTTTAACGTCCTGACTGCCTCCAAACATTTTTATGGCTGTTAGCATCTGCATGTTCACTCTTAAATAAAATCCTACAATAATGAAAATAGTTATTTTCCATCATTATTGTCTAGTTTCATCACCATCATTCTTACTGCCATTTTAGGGTAGAAAAGATAAGAGATTCTGTTCTCAAGTGCACTGGTCTCATCCTTAATAAAATTCAGTTTGGTCTTCATTAAAATTACATGGGTGTATAGGAGGTCAAGACATGGTGAGCTCCAATTGTTTCCTGAATGAAGGCTAATTTTCCAGTTATTGTACAAAATAAATTATACACGAGTATAATCAAAGTTAATTGAAGAACACTGCATGATTTGAGCTCATTAAAATACTCACAAATGCCAACATTAAAAATACTGTTTGGTGCTTTAAGGAAAAAAGTGTCTTCTTTTACCTTGCAAACAGCTATTAATATAAGCAGGAGCTCCACAAAGCTAAATTAATAATACTCAGAGCAACTTCTATAGTTACACGGAGGTAGCACGTGAATGAATTCCCCTTCTCAGGACACTGTGTTTTCAAACCTTTTGGCTTAATCAATATTTTGCATTTCAAATGAAATATTGGTCATACGTAAGTCACCAGGAGTTGTATCATTAAGAGTTCCAGGATATCACATGTGGGTCACAGAAAAACAAGAACCCATTTGAGCACAAGTCACAACACTCTCCCGCGAACACATACAAGCTTGTAACTTCTGGTTCAACTAAAGCAGTCCAATAGCAAGTCAAGCAAAATATTAAACTGGAGATTTTCAACTGCAAACCTACCAAATCTCTCAGAAATTTGTTCCTTAGTTACCTTCTCAGCAAATACTTTGCATCCTAACAATGGATTAAATTCAGCCTGTATGTGTAGCAGTTAGATCTCCTTAGATCTCGTCTGTGAGACTAAACACACCTTTCCTCTCCCTGAAATCACTTACCTACCTATTACTTACAGGTTATGACCTCAGAAAAAACAAGGAAGCCCTTTAAAATTAGCTTCCAGAAAATAAGCAGGTTTGGCATTATCTTTGTTTTGCCATTAACTTTCTCACCATTTGTAGGTTGATCCAAATACTCCCAAAGAGTGAGTACAGAGGACTGTATCACTGAGTATCAACAGCGAGTACGCCCAGAGCAAAACAAACTGTGTTAAATCACACTTTCTTTTGTAATGTAAATAAAACCCAATAAACCATAATGTGACCACATCAATGGAACTTTGGTTTTGAAGGCTAAGACAGAACTTTTCAAGTATTTCCATACCAGAGATGTTTCCAGAGGCGCAGCGGGGAACGCTACCTGAGGGGGGGCACGCCGCCAGGTTCAGTCCCAGGAGAGCGGCGTTAAACTCCTCGGTGAGCCTGATGGCCGTGCGTCAGGCTGAGCCAGTCCATGCTGGTTCCTAAAACACGTCCGCCACTGATCGCAGGAGTGAGTCAGGCAAGCTGTGCTTTCAAGTCGTCTGGTGGTACCACCCGTGAGCGAGGACTGGATGTTTCCTGCCCGGGAGCTCCAAACACCGAGTCACGGGTGGGCTCGGGATGCGAGTGGGCGGCAGGCTCCCTCCCCTGCTTTGTAGTGTTATGCGCCATGTATTATAATCCCACTGAAAAAGTTCAAGGTGCACTCACAACCAAAAGAAAGGATCTGTGCTCATCACATCCTGCGTGACTTCACGCGGAGTTCCTACAGTTTTATCATAGTCTGACATCCTGCAGGTTTTTCCACTCGGTAACTATTTGAAAAGAGAGGTTTTACAATATAGTGATCACAGTTCACCTATGGTTACATGTCATGATCGAAAAGGTGATTCAGCCTGATTTCTGAATCATAAAAATACCACTTTCTAGAACAGCATACCAGAATACAAAGGGGGAAAAAAAAAATATATATATATATAAAAAATGCTGTTTCCTTTACAAATACCAAAGGAAAGAAACCTTCTTTTGGAGTAGTCTCTCTCTGAAAAGCTTGTTCTAGAAGAATCTTTTTCGTAATAAATATGTCATAAATAAAACACTGGTTTTGCTGAGCAGTCAAAACTTCAAACCTCTTATCACCTGCAGTTACCTCCAGCAGTATAATTAATACTTAATCACGGCTGTGGTTTTTATAGACAATGATGCCTAGTGTGCTTTTGCAGAGATAAAAATAAATTATCTATTCTCATTTTATACATGAAGATCTGCTCTTCCAAATTATTAGGAATTTGAGCAACTACACTGAACCCAAATGTGGATATTTGCAAAAATAAGCCTTCATTTGTATTGATTCTTCTTCATCCACAAGGAATTAAAACAAGGACGCAAGCCTGTAAAGTCTGTTTTCTGCAACACAGGAAATAAATACATAATTAAAAGAAAAGTCAAATATTCCATACCACACCGGTTGTCATTTTCAGCTCTGTTACTCAGTACAGAAAATGTATTGATTAACTGCCTTTCACAAATATCTGCAAATTAATAACAAAATTAGCTGAAAAGACACTCTTTGCTTATATTGCAGTTTAAGAAGTACTGCAGAACAGCCAAATAAGAAAGGCACTTCTGCCATTCTAGGAAGCAAAGTATTTCTTGAACCAAGTAGCTTCACAAAAAAAAAAAAAAAAAAAAAAAAAGTTCTTCAGTCTCTGCAGTGCCACAGGGCATAATGTGGTGTCAATAGAAACCTAACACTACCCAGTGAGCAGAGGAAAACCTTTCGTCAGGTCAAGGATTTCCCTTCCTATGCAGGCTCACTCACAAGGCTACAGAACAGGGTGTTTTACCTGTCTGAGTCCTGAAAGAAGACCTTCTATTTGGGGGATACCAATCTTATTTCACTGGCCACGCTTATCTGGAGAAATAACTTTGCTTACCAGTATTAATGTGGTAGTCTGTCAATTAGCTGTGGCTTGAGTATTTTGTGTCTATTAGTGTTATATTAAAACAATACGCCAATTTTCTTTATGAGAGGGCACAGATTACAAAATTCACAACTGATGAAGGGCAAGAGATACCAAAGAAAATTACTGACCATTACAGTGAAGAAAATTGACCCTCACTTAATGACAGAGTTCAACTTGGACCAGGCAGTGGATAGAAAAAAAGTGGAAAGGGAAATGAGACATTTAATAGCTCATCAGGAGTGTTTGTTGTATCAGAAAAGAGATGAGATATTTGGTATACTATTGAAATATAAGTATTTGGAAAAAACTATGTGGAAAAAAAACACCTTTGGAAATACTTTTTAGTGTAATTCAGTCTCATAGCAGTAAATTTAGAAGTGGGTGTTTGTTATATATAAAGTACTGTGATTTCTAAATCCAAGTAAACAGACTTCTCTACAGTACTGCTTTAATCCTTTCCATAATTCTTTGACACACCAAGCAATATTTCTTTCAACTTCTTATGAATCTCAGGTAACGCTCCTTATGTCTTACCACAGAGTCCACTATATAAGGCCATCTTGAATATTCTGCTATATGCATTTCATGAGTATTTTGACAATAGGCCAAAGTGCTTTTCTATGGCCAGTTAAAACATGGCTTGTAATTTAGAGGACGGCCACTGAAATATTACAAGGATACATGAGGAAAACCTTCAATCATGTGGCAATGAATTGTATACTGGCATCAAAGCCTACAAACTAAGTGATGTTGACTTCTCACAGTAAAATAATGCCAGCCAAGAATAAATGCAGTGAAGTCAAGGAGCTCTGTTGTTAGGGCTGTTGTTTTTAAAAAAATACCTTTTTTTTTTTTTTTTAAACAAAACAAGGCATACACAAAAAAAATTAATCCTCACACATCACAAAATCAGAATAATTCATCCACACCAGAAGAAAATAGACAGGTTAGCCTGAACATACATAGGACTTTTCTAGCCTGCTGCCCATAAGTACAAGTCAATGTTAGCGAACAAGTGCCCAGACCCAGTTGGGCCTTTTTTTAATGCCATTCCCCCCTTGTCCGAAACACAGAAAAATCAAATAGGGTAACAACATTGCTCCACACCAATCATTCCATTTAATTTCATCTTGGTGTCACATAGTATTTCAAAGATTTTTTTAAAAGTCAGCAAGTTCATGCCCTTGTAGCTAGTTTTATCACTGTAGGTTTTTAGTTGTTTAAATTCTAAAAAGCAGAATTCTTGCACAGCTAATAATTCAATTATGATTCAGTACAATACAAGTTCATACACTTACTCTTTCAAAAGCATTTTGGTAATTCTGTTAATAAGAACATGTACGTTAAATCCAGTATTTATTCTTCATAACCAAAGCTCTAATTTATGCTGGTTGTGCCTTTGAAACATTCAAGACATTTTTCTTGTACCATAAAAACTTTTTTATTAGGAAAAGTAATTACATTTATGAGAGCAACTATCAGGCTTAATTTTCTTCCATAGTTTATTTTTTTTAAATTCTTGTTGGAAACTAACATGGTACTTGCCTTTAATCAGTCTGTCAGGTCTTCAAGTTTTACAGTATTTTTCAGAGATAACGATCAACAGTACAAAAGCTAAACTACTTCATTTATTAGTGTTCATATATTCGTATTTCTGTTCTCATCAATAAATCTGTGTATTTGCAAGTCTTCCAAGTATTTTCACATTTTATTTTCCCCAGTATTTTATAGTTCCCTCTGCTTTTCCAACATTCTTTATTTTCTTGTAAACAGAGATGTAAAAGATATGTATCTCAAATTATTACATAGTATCTCAACCATTTGGAAAGAATATTAACTGTATCTCTCTCCTGAGCTGTTACATTGATATCCTGCATCCAATGGATTCCTGTTTCCCCTGAGCAGTGTGACAGTATAAAATGACAGGATAAAGACCTTATCCTCTGCAAAGTTTCTGACTAGCATTAATCAACAAAAAAGTTGACATGAGATGTAAATTATATAGCACTGATCCTGAAAAAACCACTGAAATATAAAAAAGCTTATATTTTGCTGTAGAGAGATACTAAGAATAAAAAGCACAAAAAGTGTTTGCAATTGATATCAAAGCAGATATTACTTTCTCTTCTCTGCTATCTTCCATTCTCTCATCCATCAGAGACACTGTGCTGGTGAAGACAAAGGAAAATGTCATATTTAACACTGAAATATCATTATGCCATTAAAGTTTTAAGCACTACATTTGCTGCAAAGTACTGTGTGTGTTTGCTTGAAGAATGCCACATGCTTAGTAGGTAATGAGTTTTCACGTAACGCTCTTAGTATCTTCCAAATTTTCAGCACCGCGTGAACACAGCCTATTCTGTCATAGGAAAACTTCCATCATTTTTTCTCCCTGCATTAGCCTTTATATACACTGCTTTCTGAGTACCACACAGAAACTCCAGGATCACCTGCTTTTTTGCAGATTGATTAATAGCTTAATGCATGCTTTCTTTTCATTTTATCTCGGTTGCTGCCTCACTGATAGCCCTGACTGAAAGCAAAGGCATTGCGCAGCCCCTTGTCTATTGAGAGCTGGATGTGATTATGTTACCATCCATCAGGGTAAATCTGCATGAGACAGTTGTTTTGCTCTGAGGACAGACAGCCTTTTCAGCTTTACCATCATAATGGTGAGAAATGAAACAGTAACATGATTCTCCCTTCAGCCTCTTTGCACTTCCACAAAGGTGTCTTCACCCCCACCTCCCCTTGCAGCAGCCAGATTCCTCACCCTCGTAGCCCCCTCAAAGGCACACATCTCTGTTCCTCCTGCTGCCATTTCCAGCCTCTGCTCCTGCTCCTTTTTATTGCATCTCTCCTCCAAGGTGCGTTTAAGCAGACCTTTTGCTTTGTAATCCCGATCAGCCTTCTCCTCTCAATTTCAGGCTGGTCCTTCCTCTCCTCCATAATCCCTCACTTCCATAAGCACTGACTTCTCTGCCAGCCTATTGTAGGCTCTAGCATAAAACCTACAATATAAGTAAATAATACAAAAAAGGGGGCTTATTCTGAGAACGCTTTTGTCTTTCCTCCCAGCTATGATCCTGTGCACCACATGCAAGGTTTAGAGAAACCCAGGAAGAAAAGCAGGCAGGCAGGCAGGCTCTTAAGTTGTTACATAAAACAACTCTTCTGTCTTCATCAAAAACAGTAAAGCCAGTGCATGTTCCCTGAACAGACTGAAGTAACCTGGATGAGGTTCCTTCAAGGTCTGTACATGTAAAATGCCCTAAAAAAATTAGATGCTTTCTAACAGTAAAGTTCACTTGTATCAATCCATGGATTCAAGTGTGAAATAATAGCATTGCTGAAGTACAATTGCCCCCAACCACTCCTACTACTATACAATGCTGTATTCCACTCAAGGAGAGCTCAGAATACTACAAAACAGTCATTCATTTCTAGAAAAATTATTTAGGAGCTTTCTGAACAGATGGAAATTTGGGAGGTTAAGCAGGTATAGATTTGTAGAGTTAACTCCTGTCCCTATTCATGTTAATGAAAAATTCCTGCTTCTTACAATGGGAAACCACTTCATGCATAATATCTGTGACTCTGGATCTCCTTTATGTCTGCAGCGTATCTTGATATGTACTAGTCTGTTTATTTTGCCTGTACTGCAGTGATAATTGATGCAGTTGGCACACTGGGAAGCAACAGCACAGGGGGGTTCAGAGGAAAATAAACTCACTCGCTCCAGCTCCTCAGAGGTATTAGGAAACTGTTGCATGAGGGAATAGATTTGCCAAAGATTATCTTTCTTTCCTCCCCAGTATTTGGATTATGATCATTTATTCTCACACATGATGTATCAGAACCTGCTACAAGGTGTTTGTATTTCAAGTTAGGAGTCAAATATTCTACCTCTATGCATTTCATCCACGTGACGTGCTGATTTTGAGTCACAACAGCTTACAGATTAACTGGTCCATATGATAGAAGTATGGGCCAGAAGCCCTCAGATGTCTCACTTTGATTCCCTCTGACCTTCTCAGCATAGTCAGCTCTTGTGATTCCAAGAGAAAGTAAGTTTTTGCATGTCCTTTTGAAGTTTACTGAAAAGTAATAAGCAAGTGCATAAAAAGAAACTAAATCAAGATATTGTTAGGATAGACTGACTAAAATTGAACACTGTTCATCAAATCAAGGTTTTAACTGAAGTCATAACCAACTAATAAGTTAACAATAACATTTGATCAAATCAACAGGGGAAGGAGTAAAATAGAAATCATAAGGGGTCTGGCATTTGAAAACACCCACTGCAGAAAATAATGGAGATCATAAGCTTTGCCAGCTCATTCCTTTGAGGCAAGGGCCAGCTCCTTCAGGACTGCGACTGATTTGAGGTTGCTGCTTAAACTGTCACCCTTCTGCTATTTATGTGTTGAGCTAGCAGGGCTTAAAACTTTTCTGATGCAAATATAGCTGGATAACTCAGGATGACACATGATGATTTATAACAAAATATTTTGTGCCAATATATGCAAGTAGCTTCACTTAGCTTGCAAGTTCAGCAAATCTTTAGAAAAACAGTAAGAATGTTCTTCCTGAGGAACCATGAAAAGGACAATAGAAGGTAATATGGAAACAAAGACTCAGTCTTGTGTAACTTCCAGAGTGTCAAAGTCAGAAGTGCAGCTCAGGTAACCAGATGATATCATTGTGGATAAGCACCTTCATTCTAATGAACCTCTTCAGTGCCCGGATAATTAGGTCTGCACAGCTGTGGAGTTTGTGCAAAGAGAAACTAATGCTCCTCTTGATATGAGAGAGAGGGTGGTTGCTCCAGGGAATGATTCTTTAAATTGCCTTCTCTTCATTGGAAATAAAAGGAGTTTCTGAAGACCTGCTTTGCTAGGTTAGAACCAGACATGGTTTCCAAGCATGGAAAAGCCTGAAAGAGAGGACTTAGGAGATACAGCATCAATATCCTTCCTATAATACAGTGCTAACACAGTGCTGGTAACTAAACTCCTCGCATCCTGTCAATGTGCTTTGGACATGTTCAGTGATCTTATGAGTCCTTCTCATTCGCTTATGCTTTTCACCTGTAGACTTATCATTCATAGAGTATTTCCTGAATATTCTCGTGTTCATTTTACTGGCAAAAATTTCTCTAACTTGATGAAAGAATCTAAGCACTTGGGAATTCAGTTATTTATAGTGTTGTTAATGTAAACCTTCAATTAAAGAAAACATTAGGAGCGTCTCAAAGAAAACTATCATTTTAAGCAAAAATTTTCAGTTAAAACAAGTCTGAAATATACTTAAAAGTAAGCATTAAGTGACACCTTCCAAGTCATATTTTGAAAAGCAATACATTATTTGCCTTTTACCTTCTCGATCTTTACATGTGTGCTATTTAAATTTTTCTTTTTTCCTATGATTTTATTTAATTTTTCAATGAGGTCCTGAAATACTTTTAAGGAAAATCTACTTTTCTGATAATCACGGGATTCCAGGAAGTGGAGCATTAAGAGAAAGCTCTAAATAGTATAAGACCTGCACTAAAATAATAAAAGTGGGCAGTAATGAAACTTCCAGTTTATTTGGTGTCTTCCATCTCTCTCACTTCCCCAGCACTGACTTTTCCAGGTTTTTAGTTCTGGTTTCATTAGAACCTTTTTGAAACCTTGATCTTTTATATTTTAAAGGGAAGTTATCTAATATCAGTACAATTATTGAAATCAACATCTCTTGCCAGCAAGCATCCAGAATTTCAATATAACTTCTAATTGTAATTCATGAAGTCTTTAAAAAATAAGGTGAAAAGTTAAGCACAGGGCAGGGTACTTGCTTATGAAAATATTTACAACAAGATTGATTCAGAGCAAAGAAATCATAGGGTAGGACAACTACTTAATATTTGGTAAACATTGTAACTAGACAAGAAAACTTCCCTGATAAACAAGTTTTACAGAGTTCCAGCTATAAATGACCGTAAAAGCTCTTATATAACTAAAAGTGAAGATAGCATAGAAAGTCTTAGTGGCAAATTCTTAGCATGGTATATGCATTCTTATACTAAATATTCATTGTAAAGGGAAACATCTTCTCTGACAATTTCAGTAATCACCCAGTACTTCACAGTCACTGCCTGAATCTGACGCTGCTTCCATCATTGGTATTCATTTGTTAGTTTACAGACTTGGGGAAAAGAGAAATACAACAGTCCTTTGCTTCAAGTAACTCAAGTAACTTCAAGTAACTGAAGCCCAGTGCATAGTCTTCAATCCAGGTCACTTCAGAGACACAGAGGCTGGGGCAGGTAATTCGCCTGCTACTCCAGCTGCTCGTCCTCAGCTCCTGAAGCACAGGTCCCATATGTGCACGTTCCCACACACAGTGGTTCTTATATTTTCTGTGAAACCACGTATGTTCAGATGATGTGATTTTTGAAAATGTTTCCATTTTACAGTTCTGACCCTGTTACATCCCCTCCAGCCTATTCCAGTGAGGGCTGTTGAAACAATCCATTTCTGTCAGGGCAGCTTAACAGTTCATGTGATAAACTGTAATGCAACTTTTCCATCACTGCCTTCATTTCTTCTGAAATTGAGAGCTATGAACAATAACAACTTCCACGTTTCAGTGAGCTGTAAACTGTGTACTTTAAAAACCCCTGCCAAGTCCTCCACCATGAGAACATGGTGTTATCTGCTACCGTCACCTCTTTAGAATACCGTGCTGCAAAAGAAGCCCCGATCATTGATTCCTTTCTCCATCTCGTTCTTTAATACAGAGTTCTTCCAAGGGCAAACAGACCATGAATTCCAGCTCTGGTAACAGTTGCCGTTGGTGATAAGAGAAGGTTATGTTTTATTGCATGGGTTGAAGTTTTGTATGCAGTCCTCACTTACTAACCTGCAGGCTCAATTCCAATGATGAACATTTCAATATAATTCCTAGACTAGAATCGACCTTTGCTGCATACTAAAATGTAAACGCAGGGACTTACAATGGAACTGTTATCACAACATGTTCATTGCTGTCCAATTTTTCAGTATGCAGTCCGCTTCTGGGATTCTGTACCAGAAACTGCCACAAGAAAGTTGTTTACTACATTGAATAATGATGTTATCTGAAGGTCTCTGTCAGTTAAAAGCAACATTACCAGGATTCCATAAAAACAGGGAAAAATCAAATTAAAGACAGATACCTAATATGCATCTCAAACACCCCCCTAGTTTGACAGCTCGTGTCCTGTTTATCTTAATTTTTGAATTTTCTAATCTAGTGACCTTTATCAAAAGGGCGAGTATTTTATGACTGTAATGGTAAGACCGATGCTAAAAAAGCAGACCACAGTTATCTGCCACTACTGCAAAATGCCTGTATAAGGCAGGCCCATTCCATGGTGCTGGGCCCCATATTTTACCTGCACGCTTCTAGTTTGTCCACCGAGACTATGAGTGGCAATAAATTAAAGGATGCAGCCTGCAAGACTTCTTTGTAGAAGGCAAAAGCACTGCCTGGAAGCAGGGGATCAGGTGAAGGAAAGGGAATGCTTAAGGTGCAATTAATGCAACGCTTAAAGGTGAACCGTATGGTACTGGGGTAAGGAATGAAACTAAAAGACTTTCCCTTAATAAAAATAACCACACACAGTGGCAAAACGTCACAACTTACAGAGTAAGAGTTGCATGGAACTGAAGGGTTTCATCTAGATAAAGAACTGTCAGGAAGATAAGAACCGGGAGCTGGGAAGCATATGGTGGAAGGTCACCACACTGTGCAACACAGTCATAAGCTTTTGAACATATTTGAAAGAGGACGAATAGTAAAGTGAGTGACACAGTCTGCTGATAACACTAGCATATCTCAACTAGTAGGATAAGACTGATTAATAAAAGCATCATAACCCTGCAATACTGAGTGACTGTGGGAAGAAGTAGCAGATGAAAGTCACTGTAGATAAATGTAGTATCATGCACATGAAGAAACGTAAAACCAAATTTATATACACAATGGTAGGTTCTGAGCTGACTGAGATACTGGGGTTTGAATATGTTGCTCCATGAGAACTTGAGCACGGTGCTCTGTAAAGGTCATAAAAGGATATTGAGTGCTCTGAGTTATTAGGAAAGGAACAGAGAAAAACACAGAAAACATTATGATTCCTCATATCAATGTGCGGTGCACCTGCATCTTGAACTATGTTTGCAATTCCAAACCAACTATCTGAAAAAGCGTACCATGGATTTGGAAAGGTTGAAGGGCAAGCAACAAGTTCGATCAAAGGCGCGGAGTAGATTTTGTATGAGGAGTAACTGAACAGACAAACTTTTCAGTCTGGAAAAAAAAGCTGACCAACAGGTTATATGCTAGCAATTTGAAAATTACCAACAGAAGCGTTCACTGTCTTTTCAAAGAATGAGACACTACACAATGAAACTACATTTTTAAATCACAGGTTTAACACACAGGAAGTACTTCTTTATACTCTGCACAGTGAAGCTGCAGAACTCTACACCACGGGATGCTGTGGTTATCAAAAACCGACAGGGCTTCAAAAAGATATCCTGCAAATTAAAGGAAGGAAAACCCATTGAGGTCCATTGAGTAGCGAGACACAATCTTTGGTTCAGAAGTGCCCAAAGGACAAATTGTCAGGAGATAATCCAGAATTTTTAGGAATTGTCACTACATGGCTTCCTTATTCTTACACTCCTCTTTGCCAGTGTTGAAAAGAGGGTAACAGGTTAACATGGACCTTTGGCTTAAGCCAGCAGAGGGGTGTGAATATCCTTATAAATGACTTAAACATCTTTCAAAAGCCACTTAAAAAACATGCAGGTCCAGTGGGTTCAGTTTTCTAAATCAACCTTTTCTTATTCCATTCTGGTTTCAGGTGCTGTCCCCTGGCAGCACGTGGAAGAATCAAATCATGTTGTGGGTCATCTTTCTGACCAGTGGAGTCACTGGAGTTCAGAATCTATGTGATAATTCAGATTATTATTAACTTTATTTTTCCTTGTTCTTCTTTTACCATCATAGTTTTAACAGAGGTGTTATACTGCAGATAAGAAATGAGAATGACTTAATAGGAAGGGAAAACTCTATAACCTTTTTTGCTTTTACTCCATAAGTCAGACTACCCCCTTCCATTTCAAGTATCATGAAAATTTTATCTTTTCAATAAAGTCTTAACTCACTAGGCTCCAAAGGGCTCCAAACTGCTGCTCCACTACCTGGTAAGATGATGGCATCAACCACATTATGATACAGCCACCCCTAACACAAGGAGCAAAGTGTATTATATAACGTTTGGATGTCAGTTCACAGCACTCTCCCTCCTGCTGCTTTTATTTTCCCCAAGTAACTTGTATGGGCTTCCACTGCAGCTTCAGAGTGTTAAGAGACAAAAGTTGTGACTTTTGGAGTCATCAGCAGTGACCTTCCACATAATAAATAGAAGAAGAAAGAATTTATAGGCTCTGTCTACACTCCTGGGCATTTGCACTCAAGGGGGTACCTTACACACAGGTCCCCTGCTATCCAGACCTGCGTAACCATCGCAGTGGCCCCAGGGCTCTCTCCCTTGCCATGCACTGGCCTCTGAAGGGAACCAGGGAGTGCAGGGGAAATGCCTTGCATTCAGCTCTTGTCCTTATGAGGATGGAAGGGCACATGGCAGAATACATGTGTCCATGGTGTAGGCATCATCCACATGCCATGACAGTAGTTTCAATGCCAACACAACACTCTGCCACTAAGAAAGGGTTCGTATAAAGAGACGCTAGTTCAGTTACAATACCTATAGAAGGGAAAGAGCATTATCAGTGGTTTTGGTACTCTTGTCTGCATATTCCAAGGGCATTCTTGATTAAGCATCTGCCTCCGTGTTAGATTTCCACGAACAATATTTCACTTTGAAGTAGAAATATGCCAACCTGTTGAATCACTAAACCAGAGGACAGAACATGAAACTGGCAGTTATTGCTGCACATTGTGAAGGACTTCATGTCCTTCACTCTAAGCCTGATGACACTCAAAGCCTGATGTTCTAGGTTTACAAATAATTAAAGAGTTGGTCTAACATAGAACGGAAGGAATGAGAGAAGCTGCACTTTACTGAAAATGACTTACTCCTTTTGGTGATAAAATTTCCTTTTGGCCTACTTAATAACAGCTCCATTTCCTACTAGAAAACATGGCAGAATAAATCTATTTAATTTTTTTAAACTTTCTTGTGGTGAAAGCTTATTGAAACCTACAACAGTAATCCTGGTGATATGAGACCAGGGTGCCACCTCACTTTTGCACTGTATCATGAGAAGAGAAAGATCAGGGAAATTTCTCCCTAGGAGCCCAATTGTTTAAGCCATTAAATGTAGAGAAAGAGGGAAGAGAATTAAGATCTCCCACAGTCAGCGTGAGATCTGGGGGCAGAACTCAAGTTTTCTCATGCTGAGACTGCAACGTTTTTCTAAGGATTTTCACAAAAGAAGAATGAATTTGAGTAGCCTCTTTTATAAACTTTTCAGGAAGTCTTAATAAAGGGAAAAGAGTCTTTTGTGCATCCAGTCTGCTAGCTGAGCCAGGGAGGGGGCGGGTTAGGGAGAAATAATAATGTGAATAAATGTGAATTGACAGAATAAGCATGTGCAGATGCGAGTGGTCCAGACAGACCACACGATTATATGTGCTGCCATCCTGCTTGGGCAGGGATGAACGTGGCGGTGAAGCATTGCTGCCCTTACTGATACCAAAGCCTACAGAACATGCATTTTGTCATCAACCAATCTGTTTGAATAGGAAGGTTATTCTTTCTGAACAGATTTTAGGTGGAACTTGATGACATGTAAGTTGTGTACAATGCTATACACATTAGGTTTATGGGATACCCTGATACCTGCAGAGAAGGTGCCTTACTGACATCAGAAGACTGTTTATGCATATGGTGACGGCAACCAACAACTAAATTCTTGAATACAGGATAAATGTTTTATATCAAAAGCATTTCTGAATAGACTAAATAGAAACTGAAGCACTGGTATGGTATTAGCAGTAGGGATCCCCAGGTTTGAGTTAGACAACAGAGCTCTCCAGAGTTTGTGAAAGAACTACAATACCATTTTTTCTTCTTCAGTACTGAAGCCTGTGCTTGACACACAGCACATTATACAAACATTACAGCAACCAAGGAATCGCCCAAAAGAAGATCAGAGGAGGCTGTATTTTGTGTGTGGCGAGCATGTAATAAAGACGTAAAAGCTCTGCTGAAACCATGAGGGTTAATAGACATAACTGCATGTACCCTCTCCTTCTGCACTTAGGAAGGGGATGAACTGCTATTGAAAAGCTGTGTTTGGGGCTTTCTACAGAAGAACCCTGAGGGTCCAGGTGTGTGTGTGTGGGGGGCGGTTCTGAAAGCCCTGAAACAACAAAAATCTTCAGGAAAGAAAATAAAGACAAGTAGAAGAAAATACACATATTACCACATCTCCCCATGCCTAGGAGTATGCAGACACAAAAAACTGTTCTTCTGCACACATCAGAATAAACCCCACAATGAACAAAAGTAGGCATGTTGGATCTATTTGGATAAGGATGAGAAGCAGAGTCCCTGGCTAATGCACTGAAAGCCTGCTGACAGCCTGTGTAACTCTCCCTCTCACACACTGCCAATACTAAGGAGCTAACTGGGATGACAGTTACTATTTGGAAATATATATAATTCCAAAAATACTTTTTTACTTGCTTGAAAAATCTTTATCATAGCATGAGATTCCAATACTTAGATCCTTTCTCCAAATTATTATAAATTGCTGCAATGAAAAAACTGCATACAAGAGGTTTGGGATTTTTTGTTCTGAAATTCTAAAATCAGACCAAATTTAATTGAATTAATAATCAGCTCTCTCCCCACCCCCTATTACTTGTTTGCTTTATTTCTTTCTTCCTGGGAAAACTCCAGCTTTCCGCATACAACAGCTACAAAACCTGACAAAATGTGCCCCCAAGGCTTGACTTCATAGAAAGTTTGATGCTTCCAGTGCTGTGATAGCTGCTGTCTTGTGATGCTAGTGATAACTGTCATACACTAAAGTCATCTCTTCTCCAAGCTTTGTAGAAGATGAGGAGTTGCACAGGCTTGCGCCTTATCTGTTTGTATCGGAAACCAAGGCTTTGACAAGTGTAACACAATACTGCGCTGGTGAAATAAAGCCACTACTGAAATTCTGTAGAAGAAAATGAGTGTGTCTGGGGGATAGAAGGTGCAAAATGTATACATATCTCTTAGTAGTTCCTTAAGTGAACTATTGTTTACAGAAATTCTGAAATGCAATTGCTTACAACCTGGCGAATAAAAATCTACATACTTGTTCTCACTGTAAAATAAATTAACACACAGAAAACTAAATTGAAGGCAAGCTATTTGAATACAATATTGCACTTATGATTTTCAGTGCACAAAACCTAAGGAAAGAGAGCTGGGACTGTCATAGTTAAGCCATCAGGCTGTTAGCAATGCTCCTTGGACAGGAGCAAAACTTGATCACAGATCCACTGTATGTGACTCAGTTTCCCTTCCTTCCTAGACACTTTTAAGAGGAAAGAAAAGGTAAACATTTATGTTTATTTCCATATGTGTTTGGGTAGTACGTCAAGGGCCACCAGATGCTGAAGGTAGTCCCTGCACCTGAGAAAGACGATGGAGGACACAGCAGAAGAAACAACATCAGCTTCCAGACGTTACTTTTATCAAGGATCCCCCGCAGAGCAAGCTGTACAGGCTATTTTTCAGAAAAATGAGAAGAGAGAATAACAGAGAATAACAAGAGAAATAACAGATATTCTAATAACTTGCTAGAAAAAACAGAGTTTAACAGAGGCTTTGTATTTAAAAACAAAATGTATTTACTTGGCAAGTTCTCTGACTGAGAAGGACTTTGCTAAAATCATATCCTGGCTGAAGAACTCTACCTTCTGCAATCTAGATGATTTATAAATGCTAAATTGTTTTATAGACAGTATCTTCCAAGCTGTAATTCACTGTTGATTGCCTGACTTTTCCTTTAGGAGGTTAACTCCTCATTTTAGAGTTGATCCAGTGCCCGTGATGGGGCCGCTGAGCCAAGGAGAGACACTAAGTCTAGTTTAACACTGTAGGAGTTCTTAGCCAGAAGGTGTTGGAGGTCTGACTTCCAGGGCCACCAAAGGAAGCTCTGTGTAGGTGAATTGAAGATGTTCCCACTTATTGCAGGGCGGTTGGACTAGATGACCTTTAAAGGTCCCTTCCAATGCAAACCATTCTATGATTCTAAGTATCTCCAGCCTTTCGTAACAGCACATGACACTTCAAGAAGAAAATCAAATTCCCTTTTGCAGTTAAAGTAGAGATTAAACAAATTCTGTCTGCAATATCTTTCTCAAGTTCATAGTGTAATAATCTGCGCATCCAACTAGATCTTTCCAGGAATTTTCAAAAATCACTTAATGGGTAGGTTATGGCACCTTCATTTCTGTCCTTTGGGCTTCTCCAAGAAGTCAACTCACCTCCCAGCAGCTAAGATCTGCTATCAATAGGAAAAGCCTCTGAGCTGATAGGTGAGCAGGGCTGGCTGTCCTGACATCAGATTATTTTACGAAGGCAGATGTTGCCATTTCTATTAACTCTTCTTTTAACCTTTAAGTGAGCTGATGAAAAGAAGCCACAGAATATGTGAAAACAAAATTACTGAGTTGCAACTTACATCCTCTACAGGTTTTCCCCCACAGCTGAGCTCAGCTGAAGTATCAATAAACCTCACCAACAACAGCTAGATTGTAAATATTGACCTAGATAATCCACTGGTGTACATCAGTGCAGCTCCAATGATTTTAACAGTGCAAGATTTATTTGCATCAGATGATGATCGAGTCTATCATGTTTGTTCAGCCAGGTTTAGGCCTCTTAAAAGGTCAGCTGATGAAGAGCTTCTCAAAGTCCTCCACCAAAAGGAGTGAAATCAAGACTTTCAGCATCTCTAAATATAAGCTACACTACATAGTTCAGAAAAAGAAAAAGCAGGAACTTTTCTTAATGTTGTTCCATTAAGCCAGAACTATACCGTACTATTTCAGATACAGCAGAACTGAATTACGTGGGAGATAACCGTTATGCAGCCATCAGCAAACATTACAGTCTGTAAGTAACCTTATCTATAGACTGTAAGCTAACAGTATGTCCAAAGAAAAAACATCTGTACAGAAATGAGGTTACTTCTTTTATTACCTATAGAAAAATGGATGCATATGGTACCCTCCTAATTGCAGTAGAGCAGTTATTGCATCCATTCTGTGATAGGTATTCCAGTAATTACTAAGATCTAAGCCACAGTCTGCTCTAGTGTTTCAAAGTTGCATTTCCAGTGCATTTCTCTCCAAGGACAAAATCTGCTGTCCACGTGTACTTCAGCAGTCCTTCTTAAGGAGCAAAGAACAGATGATCAAAATTAGAAACGTGAAACACAGTTTGGAACCTCTAAAAGTACATTAGAGTTCAGGTTTAAGAGCAATGCAAGGACCTCAGCACTTGCTACTCTGACATGTGCTCCCTGCCCCAACAGCAAACACACATACATACACACACACTTCAGAGCCAGTTTTTTGCTGGCATTTGCCTTCACTACATGTTCCTCTTGTAAAAACAGTTTTGCGATCTGTATTTTTTCTACACACTCACGGAAATCAGGAATAGAAACCTTCCTATGAGGTAACCTTACTTATCATTCTTGCCTTAAGGACAGTTTACTCAGTATTCGGCCAGTTTTAGCTGCCACAGCACTTGTGGGAGGTGGCTCAGCCGTTTTGACTTCAGTGTATTTCCTCCTGTCTTTTGAGACACATGGATTTCAAGCCTTTAAAATACGGTCATGTTCACTTCCATAATATGCAAAAGACTGCTTAAGACACACACCTTCTCAAAGCATACACTGTTAAATATAGGCAAGCAAAAAGTGCATAAGGAAGACTACACTAGAACAGATCAAAGTCTATCCAGCCTAACAGCCTGTCACTACAATGTCTGATAGCAGCTGCCTAAGGAAGAATGTAGAAATAGGACGATCACAGGATCATCAATCAGTGCTTCCCTAAAGCACTCATCCAACCTCCAGTGGGACTAGAGGGATTGGTAGGGACTTCCTGAACCAGATACAGTCTATTTCTATTTAATATTTGAAGGAATTTCTCCATTAATATATCCAGCTAGTTTTTTTACATTTGGAAATTTCTAGCATCTACAACATCTTGTGGTATTCCAGAGATTTACTACCAACTTTGTGAAGAACCACCCCCTCTCTGTTTTGACCCAGAGCCCTTGAGTTTCATTTGATTCCTGCTAGATTCTGACCAGGAAGATAAATTCACCTCCCAGTTTCCTAGATCTCTTCAGGCATATTTTTTGTCAGGCAAGAGAGTCCCATTTGTTCCTTTTATGAAGCCTATTCAATACATTTGATCATTTATGCTGCTCTTTTTATGAGCCCTTTCCAATTCTATTATACCTTTATGAAGATGGGGCCAGAGCTACATGCAATATTCAAGATGCAGAAGCACCATCATGCAGTGTCATAATGACGTTTTCTGTTTTATTTTCATTCCTCTTTCTGAACTTTAGCAGGGCAAGTTGTTTTCTTGAAGACTATGGAGAATTCATCTGACCTTTCTTACCCCCAAATCTTGTTCTTGAGTTGTAATGCTCATCCCAGAACAGGAGCCTAGGATTATTTCCCCTCACCTCACATGTACCTCATGTTGCATTTATCTATATTTCACCTGTCATTTTTATCACTCGGGTGTTCAGCACTGAATTTTTTTTATGCAGCTCTTCAGTCAGCCCTCACCTTTACTCTGCTGAAAAACTCAGTATCACCAGTGAAACCTGCCACCTCCCTGCTCCTCCCTGATCCCTTGGGGACACATTTAACAACACATGTCCCACCACTGGCCACTGGTGTACTCTATTTACTGGTGAACTCTCTCTGAGAAGACTTACCATTTATTTCTACACTGTTTTCCTTAAGAAGTCCTCCATGAAGAAATGTTCTGGAATGGGAACTGTTCTCAAACTCCTCCACAGTGAGCAAAGAGCAGAAATCATTGAGGGGGTGATCTGGTCTTTTTTATCTTGGTACTCTTTTTATACCACAATCATCTACTTACACTCTAGCTTCCCTGGCAGATTTCCTCTTCCCCTTGTTTTTGAGAAAAGTGTGGTATTCGGGTTTTGTCCCCTCACAAGTTTTTCCTTCTTCCCCTTGTTTTTATGCCTTTATGCCTTAGACATCTATAGTGAATGAATGATCTTCTTCTTAAATACAACCTGCATTTAGGACTGTATGAAAATATCACACATTCTAGCAGTATGAGTCCTGAAGACTTAGGGTCTATATACTACCATTATAGTCAAAGGCAAAGCATGTTAAAGCATCACTGGAAGCCAGATTAGACCTTTAATATATGAAGCTATTAAAAACAAAAACAAAACAAAAAAAAGCAACAAAAAAATTTTGAGAGGCTACCTCAAAGTGGTTAACAAACTATCAAGGGGTAAGAGTCTTATTTATGGGAGAACATAATATATTTTACATGAGAAAAGGAACAAAAAGGAGTCAGCCTACTGAGAAAATGATCTAGAAGTATATTAATAGAGACTATTGTGACTCAAAATTGAAAGAACCAGGGCAAAAATGACAAAAAAAATTATCAGCAAAGCTTTGCTATTCAATCACTGAAGGCAGAGACAGAGAATCTTGCAAGGGTACATAAATCATGCAGAAGTAGTGTTTATCAGACCAGAAGGAATATTTACTGCCTAAAATGACTATGTAAGGACAGATAAACACTTCACCATAGTATACAATTAAATGTATCGTAGCATAAAGCAACCTTCAATATGACAACCCACATTAGACAAGCAACAGCATCTTTGCTTTCATTTGGACATCAAGACCAGCCAATGCAATAAAATCTGTACTTGAAAACTGAACACAAAAAAAGGTTGTATTAGCAAACTATCGTAGTTATCCTAGAAAGAAATGCAATTTTCCACACCTCAAAAAAATGAAACAATATATATCGATAGTAGTGACCTCTCTTGATACTCGCAAAGCAGATATTCACTTTTGATGCGATACTCAAAAGCCACACTCCTTACACAAATCAAACGCACCATCCTTTCTCCACCCCAGTCACAGGCTCTGACAGCTACCCACTAAGCACAAGCCCAGTAGAAAGGGCCAGTCGCGTGCCCGCACAAGGACGTACTGCAGCACCAGTCCCTATATTTTAGATGAACAACATATGTCTAAGGCAAGCAGAAGGATCACCATGTGTTCTCTTCACTGCATTTCCAAAGCAAACACCAAGCCCCAGTCTTTCTCGATTTCTATTTCTAGGGCATTTCAGTTTCTCTCCAGCTCCTACACAGGACTGGAGCATAAATCCTGGCAGCTAACACTAAGAATCTGGATTTGGTGGCTGGGGAGGTATAGCCACAGAAAAATACCCACCTCCATTAGTTATTTCCTGTTTGTTTACTGCAGCCCAGGACAGTGCCTCAATCAAAATATAATCAATCTAGCTTCCAAGAACATCATCATATGCTCTACATTACTGTGAAACATAAGCTGACATCTCCGTAGGTATTTGTAAACATTGCTGAACACCTGGTCTGACCAGGGGATGCCTAACAAAAGTAAATAATTCTGATTTCTGACAGACCTGCAAAGATTTACAAATATATCTTTTCAGCATTTCAATTTATAAGAAAACCTTTTTTTTTTAAAGAAACTTCAAAAACTGTCCACAAACAAATTATCTTCTCCCCCCCAGGTTGATGAAAGCTTCAAAACACAGAGCAAGATCCAGTGATCACAAAAAGGTGAAAAAAGAGAATTAGAGAAGGCCCATTAAAATAACTCTTCCTACTGCTATATCTTCTTTGGAGCATCGTGCATTTTGCATTAACATTTCTGGAGCTTTGCTTTAATTTTCTAGGAAATAGTTTTAAGAATGAAACCCACGTATTTAATATTATTTACTTTTATTTATTATGCTTAAACAGCAACTTGCTGTTTCGTTTCTCTTTCTTCCCACTATAACTCTCCCAAAGATCCACAACAGGTGATAACACAGAGCATTCTTAAATACTGCTAGGCAATTACACCAGGAAAGTGGCTGGTTTTATAGTTATTAAGCAAGCAGGAGCACATTTAATTACAGAGATAGTTATCTTGGATTTCTCTGTAAAAGAGGTAATTCTGACCAGGATGCTATAGTGTAATGACACAATAATTCTGCTTTATCATCTAATTCAGAGTGTAGACATTAGTAATTTCAATGAACTAATTGCGTTGGAATCTAAGGTGGGATTTATGATGTGATGTGACATGACAGTTGATTACATTTTAGAACATATCAGTATAAAAGACACTCAAAAAAATCCCCACTGCCTGAAAGGGGGAAAAAGAAGGAAGGCAACTCTGCACCCACAAAGCACCACTATAAAAAGTAAGGTCTGCACATAAAGCACAAAGGAGTCCACCCTTGGGTGATTAATGACTGAAATCCCAATGGCATCAGAGAGGTTACACCCATTAACAACCGAGGACATATCGCAAACATTTCACTGCGCAAACTAAAGCAAACAATAGCCTAACATATATTTTGATTTTTCTTTTAGCCCCATCATTACTTCTGTGCTTTACTGAATGTTTCTGGTTTCCCTCTACTGGTGAACATCTCTTTGTGGATGAGGGTAGCTACTGTGATTGTGTAAAAATAGCAATGAAAACATTTAGCTTTCTCCCCTGCTTACACCCTCCCCTCTTGTCTGTAGTTTATCTGATATTGTATAAAACCATATAGAAAAATCTATTGTCACACAAGATCAACAACAGCATATTTGAACAACCAAATGTGTCACCTCGGGGGATTTAGGAATTCCATGCATTATTATATCATTGATTTTCAAATAGAATATAATCAGTGAAAAGTTCTTTTTTTGAAGGGAAAAAAAAACCCAGAACAATAGAATAATAAAGCCCTGACTTTTTGCAAGTCTAAAAAGGAACTAGGTTGAATCCTAAAATAATTCTTGCTGTGTTTTTGTAACCATAGAGAAATTTAGGAATTATATATGACTTGGAAAAAACAAACCAAAATGAAAAAACTTGCTGCCAAAACATTAAAGTTCAATCCCTGCAAGATTGCAGGTAATATTTATCTTCCTTCCTCAGTTTTCAAGAGAAGAAACTTTGCTATGAAGCTAGTATTTAGGCTGCCAAATTGCCAGTGGAAATAATGCTTTTCTTCGGGAAAGTTTATTATAACTTCTTTAAAAAGATAATTCATGAAGGCCCGTGCATTACTGTAACTTTATCAAATTGGTGGCCCTAGTAACAGGATGTTGTGTGCACAGGGTCACCTCCAATTGCTTTTCAGGGGAACTCTGAGCACAGCAATACAACAGCATTTATAGATGAGGTAGAGAAGAAGTATCAGACCATGCACCCAAAATAATGCAGTATACACTGCACAAAACCACACTGAATTGAAAATAAAAAGGTCTTATTACTGAAATTTGTAGTCATGCATAGATGAAACAGAACCTCTGTCAAGAAATTGTGCTAAAATATAACAACCAGCTAGCCGGTAGCGTTCAACCCACACAAAATTAGTACCAGAAAGGAATCTGCTGCTTGAAAGCAGAGGGAAAAGGCCAGAGAAATGTGGTGCAGCTGGATTATTAACAGTCACAAAACTGAGGGTGATTTTTTTTTTTTTTTTTAAATAATATGGACAGGATTATGTGGAGCAAAAATGATATCCTGCATATGAAAGCACCATATTTTATAGAAACTGCAGGCTTCATCTCAGCCAGGCAGTGTTTCTCAGGATGTCCCCATTTCCAGATTTCAACAAATAAGGCCAAATCTTCAGCCTAAGCACCAGTCAAAGAGGAGATGAGGATACGTGGCAAAGCAGCGTGACAAAACCTAGGAATTAGCCAGAGGGCCCTGCCCCAGCCCCCTCTTCACCCTTTCTCAGGGAGGGAAAGTCAGTGTTTCCATCCAGGATCGCTTCTTGTGAGATACTACACAGCCCCAAGATTTCTGTCTGAACTTACTATAAACAAAACTCTATTTGGTACTCTCTCAGGAGAAGCATTTCACAAACAGCAGGGACTCAAGAGAAATGATCACAAACCCAAACCCTGTACAGGGCTATATTTTTTCTAAGAAGGACTGAAAAAAAGTGGGAAGTTATATATGTTCACAGGATGATGATATACATTTGATATGCCTGTGTATGTCACCATCTCCTTGCTAATATGATCTAGTATCAATTTAAGTTGGCAATTACATTCTAATTTGCAGAAAGACTTTGAGTTGTGCCATGCACTGTATCAGGTTTGGAGAGATGGATGTAAATAATGCAGGGTATATGTCCTGAAATGTAACATTTTACTCGGTGTTTTCCTGAAAGCGATTACTTGGCCCTCTGGCTCAGCCTTCCTTAGATTGTGCTGCTGTAGACGGTGAGAATTTGAACAGAGGCTGCAGATCTAATGCCTTCCCTGCCAACAGAAAGAAGCAAGGAGGGGAATGAGGGTAGAAGCCCATTTCTGCATTTTCTGGTACTGAACAATGTACTAGCTCTCTCAAGGTCACAGACCAACTTGGTGGTATCAGCTAGAGCTTGTGACATGCAGCAAATCACAATTCACTGGGCCATATTCCATTTTCTGTAACTAATTTCTAAGATCCACTGTGACATTATTTCTTAGGGGATTTTTCATTTATTTTTAAATACTGTAGTATTATATATTTTCAATCACTTAAAGACCATCAGAAGATCATGGGTGGACATGACAGGGAAAGAATTGCCCAACCTAAGCCTTTTGGGTTTTGCCAGGTCACTCTGCAGAATTTGTACACTTTACTATAGAATTTCTTACTCAGTAGATTTTGCATGTCCTGTAAAATTTAGGAAAGCTGCAGAGTACTGAATGGCCCTACTTGTTTTGCTATTATCGTTTTAATCTTACAGATTTCTGACTTCCTTTCTGGTGGGGCTTGTATTTTCTTGAAGCTATTTTGAAGTCACAAAAAAAAAAAAACAAAAAAAAAACCACCCACCCACACAAAACACAGGAAATCTTAGGTTGGAAAGGACTCTGGGGCTCTGTTCAGCGCTTGACCACCCTCATTGTAAGGCTGTTTTGACATAAATTATTCCTACCCAGTAAATATCTCCCAATAGACAGAAAAGTTCCTTTCTTGAAATTTCAAAAGAGGACGAAAGGTACAAAGATGACTGCCTCAAAGCTTCTGCAAATTTCATCCAGTCACAGAAAATGAACGATAGCATAAATAAGAACCTTCAATCACAGTTTATTATTTTTCATACACCACCAAGAAGGTTATGGACTTGGTTCATTACACAAGGTAATGAGTAACTGGGTATACACCTTCTAGAGGTGAGATTTTACTTATAAATGATTGCTAGAATGAGTCAAAATTCATGTCCTAATACTGCACAGTTTAATCACAGGCCACAACAGTATATTCACGCACAAGAGCAGGTACATACTTTTAATTATTACTAACATGATTCCAATTTCATGGTTGAATGATTGTATATGCAGTGCAAGATAATCATCATCCACAGTGCATAATTTAGACCATCACACAAGATGCTTCCCTGAAGAACAGTTTGCACTGTATAAAATCTTCCTGTTGATACAAAACAGAATCTCTTTTTCTCCATTTTGAGTATTAACCCCAGAGGTTAATCTTTGCTTTTGCTTTTCAAACTAAGCATTTTAGTGTTAGCTCTCAGAGATTTATCTGCTTAAGAAACAAGTGAACTTCTGCATACGGTGTCTTGGGCCTCCCTGGCAAACTGGGAGAAGAAGCCATTATCTTTGGCCAGCGGAGTTTTGTCAATTTGGATTACAACTCAACTGATAGAGCTAAGTAGCAGGTCCTAGCAAACGTGTAGTTGCCCTTTTGAGCCATGTAATTTATGTCACATGAATCAGAGATCTGAGAGGTCTTATGGCAGCAGTACAATGGCCAATAAAACTATATATATGGTATTCATACCACATCAGCACTCCTAAACCAGCAAAGCCCCTCTGGCCTAGAGACTGTCACAGTTTAACTTACCCATCTCCGTGCTATTTCAGCATCCTCTTTGAAATCCTGCAGTGCTCCACTTTCTGCTACTCTACCTATCCCCACATCTATTCATAAACTCAGACTCTTCACAACTTTCCTTCCTTACTCATGCTGAGGATGTCCTTACTGAGGACTTGACTGTCTGTATCCCCCTCACCTACTGGCTCAGCTCCTTCTCTTGTCTTCCATATATTGCTTGCTGACTTAGACTGGAAACCTTTGGAGGCAGTGACAGTACTGGCATGCTTGAATACATTCTTATGAGGGTCTCAAGCCTAATAACAACAACTATTATTCTTAACACTATGATATTAATAATAATTCAACTACTATTGTTCTTAATATCCTAACCCTATGATATTAATAATAGCTCATTATATTACCAATTGCCACCTGCAGGGATCCTAACAAGAGTGAAATATCCCCCCGGTAGAAAATCCACCCTATGGCATGCCAACATTACCTTTTGCAGGCAGACTTGAGCTCCCATGCCCGTATTCTAATGCAACCAGAAGCTTCACTGCATTACTGCAACCTCAAACTAATATATTCTGTCTGTCAGAGAGAGACAAAAACCTGTAATTTATCAGGAAACAGCATATTATAATGACCGCTGCTGAAAGGTCCAACATGTTAGAGGCAATAAAAAATTACCAGGTTTGAATTTCTGTTTCAAAGGGATTCTCATCACCCTGGAGGCAGAAGGCTCCCTGGCTCAGAACCACGATATATGATTTCCGCTATCAGCAATTGCATCTCAGATGACATCAGAGTTTCCTGCTTGCTCACGTTACTGACCTTCTCATAGCAGTTCCTCTAATTACCTAAAAGAGGATGACTTTTCTGACTGCTGATCCTGACAGCTCAAGCTGAGAGCTGAAGAGACAAACAATTAAGCTTTTGATCATGGGTGCTCTGAAAAGGCAGGCAGGGCATTGATTTTGCTCCTGACAAATACTGTGCCAAAGATCACAGCCAAGACCCAACTGGCTAATGGTGTGATATTTGTTAAAAGCAAAAACTGTCTCAAAGGGGAGCGCTCTTTCACAGCAGGAACATTTTGGAAGATGAGAAGAGCATGTATGAATGGAGAGATGCCCCTCTCAGTTACAGTAGATGTTTACTTGTTTCAGATCAGCCCACTCTCATACTGTTGTTTCTGTATTTGCAGACCGTCTGTAACCCACCTCAGAAACAGGTGATCTGTCACCCTCCACATGCAATACTGCCCCTCCTTACGTCTTCAGGTGAAATACAACAAGGAGTCCCAGGTTTGGTTCTGCGGAATAGAGGATACTGCTTAAATGCCCCGATAGAAAGGGGAAAAGCTGCAGGAATGCCAACCAGGCGTGGTTATCTCTAGGACATACCCTGTTGCTCTAGCTGGATAGGTGCTGCAGCAACCACCAGTTGTCATAAGACATCAGATGACTTCAGCTGGGCTAAACTTGCCATTGATTTTATTGTAGTCTACATCAATGCTAATATCAGAAGGAGCAAAAAGAGCAGAGTTCAGTTCTCAGCTAACAAGTCACATGCACTGGAATAATAGTCTGGAAAAAAAAAAACTTTTTATTTGTAATCTGAACAGAGTTGGTACGCATATCACTGAGAGAAGAAACACACCATATCCCCAAATTACTTCAGTGCTAACTTGTCTTCCAGCAGAATCTAAAATGCCCTAAAGCATTCAATATCTAACTAGGGGATGACAGAAAAGCCATTTTATAGATGGCTAATGTGTGCCTGAAAATACATGTATATTTCAGTTACAATTCAAAACGTTACTTTTGCTGTCAGATTAATTCATAAAAATGAAAATCTGATACTATCAGCATACGTGAACTGCTGGACTCATTTTACCTGCTACTGCTGTTGTAAAGTCCTTCAGCTCAAAAACTACATGCAAGCTTGTGAATGCTTTCAGTATGTAGGATATAATTTTGAATGCAACTTGTCACCAACTTAATAATAACTTTTTACATTTCTATAACCTCTGAAGGGTCCCAAGTCACTTCAGGTTTTGAAGCCAACTGCAGTAGCACAGCTGAGACCAGGACATGGACACAGTCACACATCATGAACCACTGAAAAAGTGACGTGTCTCTAAAGCTCCCAAAAGGAGTATGGAAACTATATATTTTTCTTCTCAATGTTTTTCATTTCTGTGTAGTTCTTCACCTTGTTTTTCTCTGCAGGAGCAGAAGAGTCAGAGTACTACTGAAAAAAACACAGAATAAAAGGTTTCATGGTGTATTAACTCCTAAGCTGGAAATGAGAAACTATAAATGTTGTTGGAAAACCTTTTTTTTTTCTTGCTTTATTTTCAGCTTGGTTTTGCAAAACCTGAGACCCAAATCTGACTTGACACTAGCACATCACAAGAAAATCCACTGAAGTCAGAGAAATTACAATTGTGTGAAACTGGTACAGTAAGTGAGATGAAAACCATTCCCCCAAGCATGGAGGGCTTAGAGGAAAGACTCAAACCACAGCTTGCTTACCTGCAGGTGTGCACAAAGCTTTCCACAGCATCTCACCACAACAAATGTATTACACAAACAAAAATCCTTGTAGGTAGCTAGGATCTCTTCCGATATAGATCTTGTAAAAGGTAAACATAAAATTTCAGACTACTTAATGGAGGAAAGAACTGCTTCTAGCTCCACAGCACCTTTCTTCAAGTTACTAAGCTTATTCTCTCTGCCAACCTCCTCCTGCAGCAGAAAGAGTAGGCCTTAGAAACCAGGTAGCACCTGACCAAAACGGGGCCAGGTGAAACCCATTCCCAGAAATGGATCTGTCTGTCTACCTGGCTTTCTTAGAAAGCAGAGCTTCCTTGGCTACCTGCTTCTTGAGACTGCAAACAATATTTTACCAGGAATGAGAACACCTCATAAATTTGCACTTGCAATGTAATATATATGAAAGTAAAAAGGAAACTGTCTCCCTCAGTTTAGTAACTTTGCTACCTGTTCATCGTAGATCCCTACCGAACCCCACACATGGTTTAAATAAGAGACGACAAACCTTAACCTCCAATTCAGATGTGCCTCCAGACCAGAAAAGCTCTCCCCTGGCTTCCTTTAAAGGCACAATGAAGAATCCCAGTTCAGTTTTCAGCTCCAGTTAGATAATCAATCAGGAGGACCACAATATTCACTCTTGACATTTCCCCCTCCCTCTCTCTTCTCTCACTGGGAATGAAGTGGACAAGGAACCTTGAACCCAGGACAGCTAACACTAACTGCTGAGGGGGAAAAGCATATCTAGACAAGCTCATAGAAAATAAATCCACCGAGTGATATTAAATCACAAGAAACTATCTGTCTCAACAAGTACAAGGGACAGTAGCTGCTGGAGGACAAACAAGCGTTTTGGACTGACAGACTCACACTAGTCTTACAGTCTTCCCTAGGGATCAAGGCTAGTGCTTTCCATACTGCACCGTGCACCCCGAAATCACTACAAAAAGCCACAAATTGAACAGACTTAGCTGTTAGGGTCAAAGAATAAAAATTAATTGTATGTTTAAAGCCAGAAGAAAAAAACTGAAGCAGAACACCTGCAGCGTACCCAGCAAAGCCTCCTGACTCAGTTTGCCACCCAGCTCTGGCTGAGGGACCAGACACCATCCTTGCGGACAAGACGGAAAAGGTGCCAGAGCAAAGGCAGGCCTAGAACGCTTCACTGCAAGGGCTGCCTGGGTCTGGCACAGGAAGGCCTCGCCGCCCAGCGGGGGAGCGGGTGAGGCCGAAGGCCACAGCCTTCTCCTGGGCATGGGGCTTTGCCAGAGGGAGCACCATCTTCTGCCAGGGCACTGAGGCAGCACTGGCTGTCAGTTGTTTCCTGGAGCACTGGCATGCAAAACTGAAGCACTGACTTAAAGGGAAAAAAAAGAAAAAAAAAAAAAAGAAAAAAAAAAGAAAACAAAAAGAGAGGAGGATATTACTTCACCTGCATGATTTTAAGGCCATGGTTTCGTGATGAGTAGCACTAGCAATACTTGAAGGGCAATAAAAGGCTTATTCTGAGGTTTCTTTTTAAATGTGAAATATCCTAATAAATTATGGATGTAGGAGAATAATCCAGAATCCTAGCAGTGAGGTTTATTCAGAGGCCTAAAATACATGCAATTCTGAGTTGGAACAGGGCTTTGAAAGATAGTTTTAAGAAAATCTCCAAATACAGCAGCAATGTATTCTTTTCAGAATGCTCATTCAGAGAAGTTATTTGATTCAGTGGGATTCTCCTTTCATGCCTTACCATCTTCTTTCTTAAAACACTGCTGTGTATTCGCATGTTTTATTTAACATTTCAAACTTTCATATTTTTCATCATTTCTCTAAATGGTGGATACAGAGCCTGACTACAGCTATACTATTCATACCACAGTTTTACTTATTTACTGCAAATCGATCTGTGCTTATATTTTATGCTGCCATACATTAAACCACAAACACTTAAGAAAATATGATGTACCCTATTATTTTTCATAACATTTATATTTTCAATGAAAAAAAAAGTAAATCAAGTGTTATTTACCATAAGCATTACAGAAACTGACAGAAGATGAAATGAAGCTGAAAATCAGGGGTTAATAAAAGTTTCCCAAAACCCCAAGATCTTGTTATCCAGAAGCCTTGCCAGCAGACTTTTCCATGTTCCCTTCCACCTACTATCTCTGATACTTCCATACATAAAAAAGACCTTAACATTAGCATTTGTGAGCAGGGTTAGGCACGCTGCATAGGCTACGTAAAAAGACTGCAAGTGTCTGCCTCCTTTTCTGGCATTTACCTCCTATAAAATTAGCAGGAATTAGGTAGTTTACAAAGATCTGAGAGTAGCAGTGTTGCTATTTTCCTTGATACAAAGCAGTGCTGCCATCCCTCTAGCGACTTCTCATCACAGCTGTACAGAACAGTCACTTTACTCTCACCCAGCAAGCTCAGCTCTCCCTCCTTTCCAGAAAGGAGTGAAAATAGTGAATTAATTTAACTCTGCCAGACTGTTTTATAGCCCAAATGAGGATGGAGTAGAGCCTAGAGAGGACCATCACTCCCCACTGCCCCTTGGGACTCCTTCCAGCAGGATTTTGGAGGGAAAGGAGGAACATGCTGGGGCTGGGTAAAGAGGAGAGAGGAGGTGGGGACAGGTTCCCCCATCTCTACCTCATGCTCTGCATCCTCATGACTCAAGGAGAGGAAGGTTAAAAAAAAAAAAAAAATATCATTAGGCAAGATATGTTTCCTCTAGAATAGATAAAAATATACCAGTGTATTACCTGCACCCTAGCATGTTTTCCCCAGTAAAATATCCCTCCTAAACAGGAAGGGCAGGGGTGGGTGGGGAGAAAGATGAACACACAGTCTACTCTGTCCTTGGGAAATAATTTACTAAATTGCTGATGTGGGGCTCTTATGTGTCAGGGAAGAAAGGTGAGCAAATAATCATCCAAATATATTTGAAAGTCCAATTTCAAAAATTGTTTTCTTTACTCGATTTGTTGCTTCCTCCTATCTGAATGTCACTGCACATCACTGAAGGCCTCCTCGTAACCTTAGCAACCTTCACATCACAGCTCGGGCTGGCAGCCATGGCAATCCCAAAATAAATTCCTTTCAAGTCAAGCGTAATGACTGCTAAGGTATTTCCTAATGCTGGCATATTTAAGGTCATTGTGCTAAAGGAATCAGACTTCTAACTAGCTAGAGACAGTCAGATATTTCTAAGCTTATCAAGGTATTTTCCCCTCTTTTCTCAAAGCTGGAAGTGGTTCAGCTTTTGAGCCTACACTGGCCTTTGTGATAGCAAAGCAGAGGCAGTGTGTGTTCATGGGGGCAATAAACTATGCACTAATCCCACAGCTGACACTAATTTGAGCACCAGTGCACTTGAAGATTTTTTTGTCTAATTAATTAACAGAAGCAACAAACCAATTCAGTTACAAGAACAAAAGATCTCAGATAATTAAACATTAACTCAATGAAAATCTGTTATTCCTTCCACAGTGTAAATTGGTTTATAAATTTCAGTGCCCAGCATTATTGCTTTTCATCAGTCCTTGAGTGCAAGAACTTGCAGGGCAAACCCATTAGAAGATATATCAAGACAAAAAAGCCTCACATGATAAATTCATTAGCCGCACTTTTTCCACAGAGGCATCATTATACTAGAGCTCTGTGAATAATCAGTAAGCAAATTTTACCTTGAGAGGGCTTTTTGTTAACAATTTGTTTGTAAGGTGACTGTGAAGTTCTCCAATCCTAGAATATTTGAATTTCATTAATTTTTTCAGCCGGAGTCCAACACAGTTAATTTGCAAACACCTGGTTTCAGACACGTAAAATTCATACTATATTGGTTTGTAACTTAAGCAAAGTATTTTCCTGTTCCCAGATGAAATGACTGATCCCTAAGCAGGACAACCAAAAGGCACAAATTAATATAGTTGTTTGAAAAATCCATTAGCTCTGTATGTGATCATCTAGCAAGACACCAGCAAGCTGCAGTTTATGCCATTATCAGAACAGTATTTTCTATATCACTGCTATTGCCTGTGGATCTCAGCTCTTTTGTTTCTGTTGAAAGGAGAAAATGAAAACAAACAACTTCACAGAGAATAGTTAGTGCTTAAAAAGGACTGGTTTATAATCTGATAGCGTGGCTAGAGTATCACACTGCACTGCTTGACCACTCAGAGAACATTACCGTTGTTTTATTAGAGCAGCAAAGGAAGATAGCTGCTACTCTTTCACCAGCCACCCAGCACAACAGACCGATAGCAAACAAACTTCTGTAGCCGGTCATGTGTTCTTGCCGCAGACCCAGGGAAGGACCACACTGCACATTACAGACAGCAGACATAAAGGCCTGGGCTAAAGGGGAACACAAGAAGAAACAGGAAATCTAGGCACCAAACCAAGGCAGAAAAGACAGAAACACTCCTTTTTGCTACTGCTCAAAAGATGTTTACCCTCCCTGCCAGTTCTCACTAGCTTCTGCTAAGTCTTTTAGCGACAGCTTACTTGGTTCAAGCAAATCCACCTCCTGTATAATTTTGCCCCTTTCGGAAAGTGGAATCTATTTCAGAAACAGATTATTTATATGACAGCTAGTAGCTGTCAGGGAAACACAAAAAGGCAACACAAAACTGGCACAAACTTGCAACTAGAAGCGGAGTAGAAGAGGGGCAGAAACAGCAGGAAACCATTCTGATCAAAGCCAAATGCATTTTCCTATGAGTAGGAAAAAGGTCCTTAGCCAAATATAGGCTAGAAACATTCCCTTTATTTCCCCTCCACGTCTGCCCCCCACTTCCTACCACCACCCCCCGCTATGTAATTTGATTGCCATGGTTGGTTTGGGCTGTTGTTTTTTTTCTTTCCAGGAGACCAGCTGAGTGAAGTGTGTTTCTGCTCCGCAACATAGGCAAAGTCCTCAAGGTGTTCGGTTAGTTGATCTTGCCCATGCTCCCAAGAATAAATCTGTTTCCTGGGGTGTGGAATTAAAAACTGGAAGACACAGTGAGAGGAATTTATTTGCCTCTGTCATGGTCCACTGGGAATCACCCAGGAATTCTGCCTCACCCATTCCGTGCTTGTGCAGCTAGCTGCCCATGACATCAGTGACTTCCTCGATATCTTTTGCTTCCCATGCAGGGCACAAACATCCAAATGTGGATTTTGCTGTTGCACAAAAGATTTTATGCAGGACTTTGAGGGGTGTTTTGCAACAGAAGGTGTTCAAGATTAAGCTTCTGTCTATCCTGCTGGACTTCTATTTCTTCTATGTGGTTGTCTGCAATTATATGATGGAAGAAAGGACCTAAGGAGCTGCCTTCAGTTCTGCCTAGAGGTTTACCATCTCCTTGATTTACCAACATCTATGCTTTTAATTCAAGCTTACTTTAAAGGTGGCATACTCTCTACTCCCATACATGAGCACGCAGTTTATTTCGGGCATTTCAAGCATTGCCTGAAATACTCCCCAAAATGCCAGAGAAGATCTGGTAACACTCATAGCAAAGGATGCATCAGGGTGAATTACCCAACAGCTTTTTGCCTCTATGTTTTACAGACCTTCCCTGACCTGCAACACTCCTAGAATATGGGAGCATTTCTGAAAAAATAACAGGATGGACATACAACCTGCCTTCTTCCTTGGATCCTCTGGCTCCAGCAAAGACTGACACACTACCATAAAGATTTAATCAAAGCCACAACAGTCATGTCTGTCTTCCGTTTCAGAAATAAAGCCAGTGAGTATAAGGGGGAAAGTGGCTATTTAAAGTTTGGGAGAAATCTGAAGTGCACTCAATGGAAACACCTTTCTAAAGGTTTCTCATACTTTATTTTATGCCACCTAGTTCTTTAGGTAAGCAAAACCCAACATGTTTTTATTTAAAGGCTCATTTATTTTGTTGTGCCAACAAACCATTTCATCTACTGGCAGAGCTGATCTCGCAGCCAAACAAACCTTCCTCAGGGCTTAGAACTACCAAGAGCACCAAGTTACTATTTAAATAGAACAACTGATAAATGAAACCCAAGACTCCGAAATCTTCTGTAAAAGAAACAGTAGCCCTACTTGCCGAACACAAGTGTTACTGAAATTGCAATGACTAAACCAATCCTGAGCTGACAATGTCACATGAGAGGATATTGATGAGGGATTAAGTCTTGGATCTAATTTGCTCTATTTAAGCAGTAACTCAACATTGCCAGGAGCACAGTAAATGATTTTCTAACTCATTTATTTAAAAGGTCTTGGCCAGGATTGCTAGCTGCTTGTAACAAGCTTCAGAAGGACTGAATTAAAAATACAAGACTTCAAAAGGATCAAACAGCTACTAGAAACATTTAGGGGAAGGAAAGGGAGTAGGTGGCTAAACCAATCCACCTTGGAATGAAAAGGGTTGAATCAGGACTGAGGTTTATGTAACTGGAACTATTCTTACCTTTTGCAACCGACCACTGCAACATATGACAGAGCTTAAGTGAAAGAGTTTGTACATTTTCTTTAAAATGTGTAATATCCAAGCTATTGGGCAGGGCATGCTGGCAACACTCCTTAGCCAGCGAAGCCTGAACCAGCAGCTTTGCAGCTGGAGACTCCCTGGCCCGGAAAGGGCTGGAGCTGCAGGCAAACCAGGCAGGACACTATGACTTAAGAGGGACTAAACTAACTTCAGTACAGGCACTTCTGTTCCAGAAAATAAATTCTTACATTCAGGACCACCCAGAACAGTTGTTCTATATAGCTATCACAGAATACATCGAAGACCAAGTTTTCTATTATTGCTAACAACAGCCAAAACTGTGTAGGCAGATGAAAATAAAGGTGGACGAGACCATACACACTGACCTGCCAAACAGCTAATTTGGATTGCTGAGCTAGAAGTTATCACTGGATACACTAAGGCCCTTTCCACCATTATTCTTCTATGATTCAGTTAATAGACAGGCTTATTGACCTATTATCATCCATTGATCATAACATGGGAGTGTTTTCATTATCACTTCTATCTCCAGATGAATCAAGGTAAGGAAAAAACCCTCTAATAGAACTAGAACAATACCTCTATGGCATTCCCCTATTTCCAGTATTTACTGTCATTCATGAAGAATTTGCAGAAGCTCTACATTTGTTTTAAACTGGAGCTATCTCCAACATCATTCTATCTTGAGAGACAGCTTAAATTCTTTACCCTGCATCACCCTGCATACTAACCTGGCAGCTGTGAAACAGAGCACATTAGTAGTGTTGCTTAATGATGTTCTCTCACATGGGCATCAAGGTCACAGTATAGCTTTCTCCTCCTTTGTACATCTTGCCATCAGTTTGCAAAAGAGCTGCAAAACACTCCTGTTCAGCCCATACCTCCCGCAGGCACGCTGCACAGCAGTTGCAGGTGTGGCACACGGTGGGAGCTGTCGGTCATTTTTCACATGGCTGGCCCTAAGATATGATTTGTTTCTGGAGTAAAACGGGCATCCTCTCACTAAGCACACTCAGAGACGAGTGAGCAGCATTCATCATGTCCACCACACAGCCCCTCGTATTCTTCCTCATGAATTACAGGGAGGGGAAGTATAGAAGTTTTGGCTGCACTGATGTTTGTGCCTTTTAGCATCCAGCCACCTTTTAGCATCCAGTCACAAACTCCTGGTAGGGCTGCTTTAAACCATTCCACACCACAGCAGCACCAGCAGACCGTTGCAGGTTTGAACAGGTCAAAATAACAATCAGCATTCATCCCCTTGGGCCTGTAGACCAAGTTTCTTATTACGCTGTAAATAGGACCCTAGCAGTGGAGCATGGCACAAGGCCGAGACTCCACACAGGGGATTTATATCCCAGCATTCCCAGGAGAGCAGAGCTTAGCCCAGGGTTTGCAGACGGGTGATGTGGATCAGCACATATAAGTCCAGCTTCACTATGGAAGAGCAATCACATCCGGGCTGCAGGTGGTTGCTGTAACAGTAAACCAGTGCACCGAGAGGTGTGCTTATCCCTTTACTCTTCTGGGAACCTTTACACCCAATCTAAAAGCTATAACCTTGTAAAGACAAGTGATTACCATCAACTGGAGATGAATAAACATTTCCAACCTTTTCTTTGTTGCAAATACTTGAAATATAGAAATTATAATATATTATTCAATAAATACTATAAATATTTTTTTTCCTCTATGTTTCTGGGGTTTAGTACTCAAGACAGATTGCACATTCTAACTTGCAAGTAGCCTATAAAATGAAGGTTTTACCAAAACCCACTTAAGTAACTGAGCTACAACTCTGGAAAATATGAGTTATGTATCTAAAGATACCCGTGTAAAGGATTAACTGCTTTAGTGTTTGAAGTGACCACAGGGTAGATGACTACTGTCACAGAATCAAGAAATACTCAGAAATACAGTGAAATGATCCCGTGTTTAAACACTCCTCTGCTCACATGACTACAGTAAAAATCACTGTGAATCAAAATAGGAACCAGCAATCCTGATGGCTGAGATAGCCCTGACGGTATTTAACTTGACAGACTTTTTCCCCTAATATGTTTTGAATAGTTGCCTTGCAGCATTTCTCCTTCCAGCCATATAAAGGGGGGGGGGGGGGCGGAGACAAACAACCCAAACCAAAAAAGACCCACACCCAAAAAAACCAACCCAACCCACATAGTATTCAAGTCAAAAGACAGATCCAATCAGGAATAAATTGTGACAAATTAATATCCAATGAACCTGCTATCCACTCCTTTTAGACTCAATCCTTCTCCTTCTCTGCCTGCACACAGAACCGCAGTGGTCCAACTCCCTGTTCTAGCAAGAACTGCCTAAGAAGGAAGTTGGCTTCACTTAAATGTAAGGCTGAAATAACAAGGGTGGGTTTTTTTATTTTTTATTTATAGATTAGATTGCTAGTGTCACAGAACCTTAGCGTGAATTCAGTGATTTTTAATCATCCTTCTAGGGACAAAAACTTTATCTAAATTTAAAAAATGGACAAGTATTTGAACTTCTTACATTTGATTTAACCAAGCAGAAAATCTCCACTGGGATATGAAATGCAAAACCTCGTCCCACCACAACCACTGGAAAAGGCCTCAGGAGGAGAGAAAGAGATAACAAGCATCATCTACTTGGCATTTCCACCTCCTGTGACCAGGACATGCTGTACTATCTGAACAATCAATAGGAAAATACAAAACAGACTGCTTCTGTGTTCAACATACCTGGCAATACCTTAACTAGCAAAAATTGAACAGGATTGGCTTTTAAGGAAAGAGAGAAGCAGCAAGCCAGTTCACTTTAAAAATACTGATAATTGAAGACATGAATTATAATGGAGATTTTTCAATAATAGATAAGCAGGCAACTAAAATGGTTTTCCAGAGGAGCTTAAATCTGAAGAGCCCCAAGCAGTTTAAACAGATGAGACCTTCTTGTCAGCAGATCTAACAACTCTGCTTTTTTACTTCTCTAAAAGAGTTTGTAAGAAACTCTAGTTTTCACTTTTAAGAAGGCGGTTCTGGCAATATAAACTACTGATAACCTATTGTTGTAGAAACCACTGCTGAAAAAAACAAGAGACACACGCCAAGGGGAAGACCA
>JANHGO010008225.1:0-45115 GCA_024606505.1 Aquila spilogaster
GGAGCCCGCCGGCACCTCCCCGCCCACGGCGCCCCTCCCGCCGGTGCGGCGCGCCACCCGCCGGACCCGTCCGAGGAGCGCGGAGCCGAGCGGCAGCCAGCGGCCGGCACCGCGAGAGAGCGTGCGGCGAGGAGCCGCCCGACCCGAGGGCTCCGCCGGGCTGCCGACATCCCGAGCGCACGGGGAGGGGCGGGGGCGAGCGGACAGCCCGAGCGCTTGGCTGTAGCGGGTAGCCCGGTGGCACCAGTCAGCCAGCCCGAGCTGCTGCGCCGTGCTTTTACCGCGCCGGGAGTAGCTCGTCTGCACGCTGCGTGCCACACAGTGACAAAAAAGGGAGCGCGTTTCGTGCTGTGCTGCATTCCCTGTAGAGACTGCACCGAGAACCAGGTATGCCTCAAGTCATCCTTAGACACACGCATCTCAAGAAGAGCTACTGCATCATCTCCCCGTGCAACTAGACCAGGGTCTGAGAAATTAATTTCAGCTGTCTGTTGTATCTTCGCTTTAGTAGGCAGCTGGAATCACGGAGCATTAACAGAAATGTAAGAAAACCCCATTACCTACGCTTTTATCTGCTTAAATTATTCCTGTGCTTTTGGTGTGCTTGCAGTTAGCACATACAGAAGCTTTTACCCAGAGTTTGTTCATGCAGATTGGATACGTTCTCTAAATAAGTAGAGGAAAAAATTAGTGGGATACCTTTAAACACGAGGAGCACTCCCGCAGGAACAGAAAGATTAACTCACTTGGAAAAACTTAGCTGCAAGAAACACACTGGCATGCAAAGGTGCAGTGCTTCTGTCTGCTCCAATAAATCGTGTTTTCAGTGCTTTAAACACACCTTCAGAGCCAGGAGACAAACATCACCTCTTAAATTAGGCCCCAAGTATTCAGCGGATTCACTGGTCAGCATTTACTCAATATAAATTACATTTTCTGCTGCTTGCTATAACTGGAACTGAGAAGGGCATAATGGTTAATAAATAGTTAATTGATAGTTTGCTTTTACATTATCTATGAATTTCTAGTTCACTGATGATGCAGGACAAGTTTTAGCGGGCATAGCTCTCACTTTCACATGGCTCTGTGGGATTTCAGTCCCGTGTCTCAAAAGCACCGAGTGTTTGACCCATTCTTCAGAGAAAGAAATGAGAGCGGCTCACTAAGAGAGTGGAAGGGGCGGCAGTGGTGCAGATGTGGAGGGGCAGAACTGTGCAGAGCGCGCGGGGTGCCAGCCCCAGAGCTGCAGAATCAGTGTGCAGCCTGCTGTCTGTGGGACAGCAATGGGACGGAGGGACATGCTCTGAAATAAAACGTTCCCTCTTTCATTTGGATACGCAGTGTTAGTGTGATTGTGTCCATGAGAACACTTCAGCAGGTATTACGTAAACAGGTGGAACACAAAATCTGCTTACTTCGGTCCAGGATACTGAATTATTTAACATCTTTATTCATAAGCACACACTGCAGGGATGTGTTTTTGCAGAGAGGGAGCTAGCTCTTGAGGTGGCCATGAAAGAAGAGGCAGGGATTGATGGAACTGGGGGTTGGACTAGGTGGTCTCCTTCCAGCCCCTACAATTCTGTGATTCTCTGAACTAAGGGACAAGAATCAGGCAGACACAGACCATGCTGAGAAAAGGTGAAGACCAGTTATCTGAAAGGCTGTAGCAGTTTGAGGAGACAAAGATGAATCCAAGCTGGCCAAAACAACTTAATCCAGTTTAAAATAACTGAGGTCTGGGACTTGAGTGAGAGTAGAAGCTGAGAAGGGCATCCTTCCCGCTGGTACTGCTTGCAAGGAAAAGTGGGTGTGATGCGCACGAGAGGACCTCCAATAGGGAATGCTGTGAATAGAAACTGACAAGTTTCCATTGCAAAAATCTGAAAAATACATTGCTAGATGTACAGGAATGTGAATATCAGCAAAGAAAGTGACTGGGCCCTAAGCAAACGAGAGCACACAGAGAGAGCAAAGCTTGGTCCAACCGCAGTACTGCAGGTCACCAAGTGATCTGTAAAGAGTGACAGAAACACAGTCTTAAATCTACTATTGTAAAAACACTCCATGAGTGAGCGTGCTCACACTCCCACCAGTTCCATACGTACGTGCTGCAGTTACTTCTAATGTACAGTGTTCTGACATCAGCAGAGAGGACTTGGTTGCAGCTCTTTTAAAGATCACTGTGAAGCCTCATTATCTGCAGTGTCAGTGTGGCATGCTCCCAGCAGAGGCTGACTTATTTATTTATTTTGCTATTTTTAGTGACAGCTGTAAAGCTGTAGTCAAGAATTGCTTACACGATATTTTAAAAGATGACAGCGAAGCACAATGGCATATTTTGACCTTTGGCATGAGATAAGTAATTGGCAGATTAAGTTAATTTTTATTCAGGCAAGGAGACTTGCTTTTGCTTGCTCGTGAATTCCTGTACCATCACACAAGATTAAATTACACGGTGAGTTTTAAAAACAGGGTTTGGTTTGTTGGCCTTCCTTTTCTGTTCGGTGGCCTCTCCACACGAAGGAAGACCACTCTTCTGTTGCCCACACATGGTACATACCGCATGAGTGGGCATGAGAAAAGGAGGCAAATTTTAGTGTCATGACTTTCTAGCAGTGCTACAGATAAACTTCGTCCAAGTGTGGGAATCTACCCAGGAAACATCTTCGTTGCCGTGCAGCTGAGGAGCCAATTTCAAGACCTGTAATTCAACATTCTCCAGTGAACTTTCCCTTTTCCTTTTCAGACACTGGGTTATGGGCAAGTCAGAAAGTCAGATGGATATAACTGAAATGAATACTCCAAAACCAAAGAAGAAACTGCGATGGAGCAGCCTGGAAATAGCGCTAACTGTTGTAGTGATTCTGCTAGCCATTGTGGCAATCACAATGATAGTCCTGTATGCTACCTATGATGGTGAGTACATGTAAATGTCCTGGAATGTACAAATATGTGTTAATATAAATTATTTTAAGAAATTATGCAAAAAGGCTTTATCAAATAGAATCCAGCTGTTCATACTGGAAAAAAATACTGAAGATTCAGTATATTAAAACATTGTATTAGAAAAGTCTATGTTGCATAGTGTATATAGCTGCACTACAGAAGACATTAAGAAAGATTTTTAAATGGTCGGCTCGAAATATTTGCCTGATATACAAGACTATACCCACAGTACAAAATCGATGCAGCAGCTACATCATCATTGGGTTCATATGTATGTCGTTAGACAGTATGACACAACGGTATGAAATGTAAGGCTGCATCCACACCTAGTATTGCTGCACACTGACACAGAACTGCTTGTTTTCCAACTGGGACTCTGTAAATGAACTTATGCAAAACTGTGGGAAGCACAGACCATCTGCTTGTTCGGACTTAGCAATACTTCTGTTTGTAATTAACGCTTCAGTAAGCGGAAAATTCTACAAAAGAGAATCCTTTCAAAGAACACCAAACTACAGTGCTTCCTCCACATTTCTGTATATATGAAAATCCTGTTCTTTCCATTCACAGTGTATTGTGACAAGAGCTCTCAGTGAGTACAGTCATACAAAAGGTTTTGTAATTCAGTAGCCACACCAAAATATTTGAAAATAATTCAGTTGAGGCAGAAGTACTGGGCTTGTTTTTTGGAGAGGAAAATACAAGAAAGCTCAAAATTCCATTTTATGCCAAATTAGAATGTTTAGTGACACCAGAAATGATCTTTTTCATTTTAAAGTACTTAATAATTTTATTTAAAAGTTTTATTATTGTATCATCCATTTATGGAATGGAAAAAAAAGTCATTCTGAAATGGAAAATAAAAAATGTTGCATTTCTGAAGTCTCAGAAGGAAGTATGTTCGTGTTCTGGAGCCATGTATTTTGCTCAAAGGACTGCACAGTGAGCGTGTCACAATGTTCATGCAATTCCCCCCAAATCTGTTTGTCATTGTAGGGATCTGCTCAATTCAGACTGACTGTGCAACTGTTTTCAGTCCATTTTCTATTTTTCTCCGTATTTCTCCTTTTTTAAAAAATAATACTTTTACCACTTCTAAGTGATTGACAGAACCTTTTCTTCAAATGACCACAAAAATTCTGCATGATGGGTACTACCACCGAGCAACCCTAAGGGGATGAGGGTAATAGTATTTTTAGAGCCAGATCCTATAAATTTCACTTTCTGAATGCATAGTGTTCTTTTATCTTTATCTCACTGTACTCTGCAGTTAAATGCAGTTTCTAAAGTGACTGTCAATGAAAGTAAAATTTACAGCAGATTTTATTATACTGACATTGAGTAGAAGTTAAAAGTATGATTGCATTGTTTTCTAGATGGGGTTTGCAAGACATCAGACTGCATAAAGTCAGGTAAGAATGAAAATAGGTATGTTTTAGATACACATATGTACTTTTAAAAATTGTAACATTTTAACTACATCACATTGCCACCTCACTGCAGACAAATGCAGCACACTGAGGCACGCGATCTGCTAACCAAAAACATTTTCTTTGTGTATTTTTTCTACAATTGTAAAATCTCATGATGTGATATTGTCAAATCTTATAAAGTCATGAGGGTCAGCCTAGTTCAAGTCTTAGAGGCAGACTCTCCAAAAAATACCTCTAGCTGCAGAAAATGATTTAAGGGAATCAGAAAATGGCTCTTCCTCACTCCCAAGTCAGCATTCAGGCGGTGCTATAGCATGTGCTGAAAGGCTATGTCTCTGAAGATGTATGTAAAGAAAGTCTTGATAGTTAATAGCTCGTAAAGATGCCATGCTGCTGTTTGAGGAGAGGCAGAATTAGTCTTCACGTCCAGGAAAAATTGTGTATTCTATAGGCTGACTAGCCAACGTCATCCTTCAGTAAGAACTGAACTGCATAAACAATTCTTAGTTCACACTCTACTAGAAGTCTACTAAAAAGCCTCAAGGCAGAACTCAGCCATGCTTTCCCTTTCCCCTCTTTCTGAATGGTAAAAAAATTAATGATTTTTTCAGATATATTTACATGCCAACTGTTAGTCAAGTCAAAAACCTTGAAGTGAAATATTCGGCACTGTCTGCTCTGTTTTAGAGATTTGTTGCATCAATACTATTAATAGAAAAGCATCATAAATACAGTAATATCTATGTGTTATCTTTGTGGCGAGTGGAACTGATAAATTCTGCATGAGTTCTGTACATCGTGACTGGCCTCTCTGGAATTTAAGGGAAAAGACGGCCCCAGGAGAAGGCGTAGACCCACTATGTCAATAAGAGACACAGGAAAAGTTGTGAGGAGTCATAAAGGTTTTGACAGTCAGCATCCCAGAAAAATGCGTTTTCAAGCCAGAGTTTCTGTAATGCAAGCTAAGTACAACTGTTAAGGAATCTGAAGTGCACAGCACCCCACCCCAGGCTTCCAGAACACTTGGATTCATAGGCCCCATTTAGACTTCAGACATGCCAGAAACAATGTGGAAGCATCATTCTATTTGTTTCCTTACTTGTCTGGGACCACTCCTTTTAGGTCTCACTTTAGACAGTAGCAGGAGTATCTCCACCACACCTGGTGCAGTCATCCACTGGTGAAGCCTTGGCACAGCCCATTGTCTGCACATTGCCATCAACACAGTCTAGGTATCTCACAGGATTTACTTCAGGTGGCCATCACTGTGTTCTAGTATTACTTCCAAAGGATTTTTCTGCCATCATGAAAGCTCATATTGGGGTTTGAAAAATGATCAGATCAGTTTTCTGACTTGATTACAGCTTTTTTAATCTCTCAAGGTGCTGGTTTTCAGCTACACATTTCTGAAAATCTGTTAACCAAGTTTGGATAAATGAACCAAGATTTCACTGTCCAGTAACAGTAAAATGCACTTAAGGCAGAAAATGCTATAGAAGTGCTGGGTCTCCTCCAAACTCGTATGACTGTTAAGTGAAATATAACTGTCAGATTCTTTAAATGGGAGGCAAGTGTTGGGAAGGAGCTGCTCACTGAAAAGATGACTTCAGTGAGGTGGTCTCTACAGTGAGGGAGTTCTTGGCTCCAGAATCACAACACTGTGAACTGGGGTTAGCTGGCATCTGCTCGAGCCTTCACTGCACAAAGAACTTCATGATATAGTTCAAAAAGTTCTTCATAACTGTATAATTAATAACAAAATAAATCAACTTTAATATTAAAAAAAAACAACAACCAAAAAAGAGAAGGTTCTTAACCTAGAGAAATAAACTGTGTCATTGCTTCTTTATCTTAGTGGGATGAATCCACAAGTTTTACATTACTTCAAATCAGGATTTTGTAGCAGTTCTGGGTTTAATTTCTCTTTCTAGACGATGTGGAATAACATACAGAGTTATACAGATAGAAAGCAAGGAGTATTAACTTTAGAAATTTTATTGAGGACTTTCAGAAAATATAGTTTGGAACGGACATTAAGTGAAACAGCAATGTCTAACACCAGAACTGCCCAATACATTTAAAATCTTTGCCATAGGAACAAGGCACTGAAAAAGAATCAAGTGAAAATACAGACAGAATTTATAGTACCTTTCATGGAGGAGCTTCAAATAGATGACCAGAAGAAAAAATGCAATGAAAATTCAACTGAAATATTAGTTCTATGCTTCTATGCATGATAATGTTTGTGAAATCCACTGTGGTGTAGCACATGAAGATACTGCATAATCATCTGCGCATTTGAGTATATATATATATATTTATCTGCTGATATGCACGGCATGATGCGCACTACCTGAGCTCAAACACCACAGACCGATGAGAATCAGAAATTTTCATATCTCTGTGATTAATGTCACCTCGGTAAGCACATGGTGTTTCTCCCATATCCCTCCCAGGTCACTAGTTGTTATGCCAACTCTTATTACTTTATTTGTAAGCTATTAAAGCAACAACTGGCCATGATGAGAATTACAATAAAATTAATCATTAAGAGTAGTTCAAACAAGTCTCTACATTCTTCAGTGCAAGTTAGGAAACTGAATAAACACCTTAAGCACAGGAGTAGAACCAATATTTGGTTCATCAAAGCAATACAGAGGACTAATGAAAAGTGCTACATTGTATTTTCCTTACTTGAAAAGGTATGAATGACCCTGTGTTAGAATTGAATAACAAAATATTCTATCAGTCTCACACTTCTTATTTCCAGAGCAAAAATGTCTCAGTGTACAGGCCTGAACACACCGCTGGGCTCGAGCATTAACTCATGAATAACTTACTGCATCTTTAGGAGTCTGTCCAGCCTAAGTGGTCCCACTGATTTCAGAGGGGCAGTTCACATGTCAACATCAGGCAGATGCTTCAGGGCTTCACTGATGACAAAATCACATTTCAGTGATTTTAATTTATTCACGGTATCAGGAAAATAATCGCTGGCTATTTGGGGATTCAGATGTGCAAATTACACTCTTGAAGTGAGTCTTTTTTGGGGACAATACCTAAAACACATTTTCTGAAGGAAAGCTTGCATGAATAATGAAAGACTGCAGTTCTCATGACTCAGCTCTTTCTTTTCACAGCATTTAACCTTCAACGTTTTAATAAAATCTGATGTGATAATATTGGCTGGTTTGGGCTTTACAGCAGGAATGTTATAATAGATAACTTTTGTATCACAGTAGTAGAAAAGAAAGATCGCACAGATACTGACTACCAATAGAGCAACCTGATTCCACGGTTCAAACAAGGTTGATATCACATAGAGTTAATAAGCTGCCAGATGTACACGAGATGTAGATTTCTCCTTGTTATTTGTTTGTTTTTGTTGTTGTTATTTGTTCTTTTCTCCAAAAGTGACAGTACAGTGGGTAAGAATTACATTTTCTTGGTGTCAGATTTTTCCAACTCACCATTACTTTGTGGCAAGGTTGGCACACTGACTGAAAGAGCCCCCTGGGATGTCAGGTCCTGGCTATTAAGGTCTCTGTAGCTCAACTAACGCGTCAGGATAACCCAAAGGACAGTGTTGCCCTCTAGATGCTGCTCTACTTTAACAGAGGGATTCCTAAGGATACCCTTAAAATGAGAGAGCTTGGTAATAAACGTCAACCTTCCTCTGTTACAGCAAAGAGATAGAGCTAGGACAGGAATGAGGTGCACCATTCAAAACATCCACTTTCCCCTAAATAGAGCATAACAAACTAGAAAGAAAATAAGATAGTGGAGTTTACAGAAGAAGAGCTGGAATTGGGAGTGACCTCTAGAGATCATCCAGTCCAATTGCCCTGCTTAAAGCAGTGTCAACCAGGGAGTTGTTCAGGATCCTGTCCAGTCATGTTTAGATTATTTCCAAGGCAGAGGCTTCCTAAACTTACTGGGCAACATACCAATGTTTGACCACTCTCATAGTATTAAGGTTTTGTTCATTTCAAAAGAAATTTCTGTATTTCTGTTTACACCCATTGCATCTCGCCCAAATCTACAGACAGAGGGAGAATCCTTTGCTCTGGCAGACTGGGCAGTAGGACTGGATGTTTGGCTTTCTCAAGAATGGGTAAAAGCAAGTGTCAAACAGCAAAAACATGGCTGAATATCATTATCCCTCATTGTTGGCATGATCTTGTATTCTTTCAAACGGAAGTCATCCTGTCATTAACTTCACAAGGGAAAAATGGTGTCCTAGGCACTGTACCTATTTCTACAATGTTTTTTATGCTACTTATGAATTCCAGAATTGAAAATACATGTGTTCATGGCTTTTTCCAGCTTCCAGCATCATAAAACCATCTAATGCTGCCTTCAAATGTAACTTTAATTTAACTGAACATCCCAAGAAAACCAGGGGGAAAGCCAGTCAACAGAAATCCTAAAGCCTGCCTACACCTCTCATTTCTACCACCATAACAGACATGGAAAATATTGAAAGTACAGAGAAATAGCTATGTATTTGACTCACCCATGTCGGAAGAACAAATGCTTGTAATCACAAGCCTCACCATTCACTAAAAATAATGTCTGAAAACAGAAAGGATATTTGGTATTCTGGCAAATAAGAGGTATCACTGATGTCTGACTCCGAGCATCTCTCCCTTCCTTTACAGACTGCTACCATATTGGTGGTGAAAACAAGCTGGGCAGAATAACTACACAAAAAAGATAAAGCACTGGAATTTTATGAACAGCAGCTGGGAAACAGTCATCAAGAAAGCAGATTTCAAAAGGGAAACCCATGTCATGATCAGTCAGTGACCAGTTAGTCTTTGATCAGCCAACTTTGGTAGGGTCAAGAGGGACGGCAAGAAGCAGTATAAGTTCTATAAAAAGGTGGAATAGGTCTAGAACATCACATGCAGATTCAGGAAATCAACTTTTAATTTCTCTTTTCACCCCCTTTCAAAACAAAGAAGTCAGTAAATGAAACATTTTATAACCAAGTAACCACTCGCAATGAATAGCAAGATTAGATAGAAGAAGCTTAGCCATCCATAAACACAGGCAATAGAAAAGCGTATGAGCTACAGGCAGTAAAAGAATAGTGATTTGTTTTTTACTGACTAGGACTTTGCTTGGCCTAGAACATTAAAGTAGGCTGGAGCTTGTTCTAAACTAAAGGGAAAGTAATTTCCTCTTCAGAGCAAATGAATGTATTCGCTGCTCTTCCCCAAAAAGTCTTTACACATTTATTTTTATTATATTACAGCAGCCCGAATCATTGAGAATATGGACACCACTGTGGAGCCTTGTAATGATTTTTACCAATATGCCTGTGGAGGATGGCTTAAGAGGAACGTCATTCCTGAAACCAGCTCCCGTTATAGTAACTTTGACATTTTAAGAGATGAACTAGAAGTTGTTTTAAAAGGTCAGTGGGATTTATGTTTGTGGACTATATAAAGTTTCTTCTTTGGCCTACATGTAATTCTAACAAGGTGTGGTTATCTAGCAAAGCTTAAAATACTACTAAATACTTCATTTTCTTTATGTTCAGAGTTCAGGATAATCCGCCACAAACTGTTTGCTTGGAGAATACCTTGGAAGTTACACTGTTGTGTCTGACACTGGAGCAGAGCTGACTTGACCTGACCTTTCTGATATCTGAACTGTGTGTGCTCATCTGCGTATTATAATTCGTGTAATTACTCTCATGAACTAACAGTAGCAGGGAAGCCAGGTGACAAAGGAGGAGGTCTGCCTGCAAGTCAGCTGAAATGCTGGAAGCTGCTCTCTGGCAGCCCTGTCCTACAGATCTGTATTCCATCCGCTACACCTCAAACAGCAGGAAGCATTTTTCTAAATAGTCACATCATAGACTTATAAACATTTCTTTTTCCACACGAAATCATACTGTCAAGTTATCCATATTCACTTTTTTTCAGACTAAAGTTACAGACTCGAAGAAATCGCTGAGTTTATGCTCACAAAAGATTCTCAAAACCACTCTGCAGACTGAATGTCCTTTCCTTACTTGCTGAGCTTCTAGTTTTCCCAAGCTTGCAGTTCATGGATGTCATGGCCTTCCTGAGGCTTCCATTTTTGTGCAGCAAAGTGTTTGTAAAGGAGTGGCAAGAGTGGGCTGCCCCCAGGAGAAGGCGAGTCAGCAGCCCAATGAGACAGCAAGGCAGGCAGGGTCAGGGCCTCAGAGTTCCTTCAGTTATCTTTCCAATAAAGATCAGATGTTAAGGTATATTTGCTGTGTGTTCCAGATGTCCTCGACACACCAAGCAGCAATGATATAACAGCAGTGCAGAAGGCAAAAACTCTGTATAGATCATGCGTAAATGAAAGTAAGTTCCTCCTGAATTTATTGCATGTAGAACATCAGTAGTACAATTAGTGCTGTATATCCTCTTTTACTTGCTTTGATGTTTTAAGTGCATCTGCATTACTCCTGAGTTTCCAGTTTGATGCAGATATACTCAAATCCTTTCAGTTAAATATGAATTAACTTCTTTCTTAGAAGAGATCAGGTAGAAAATCTCTGGCATATCAAGCTTCTATAAAGGCACAGGGATCATTTATTTCAAGAATTTGAGCTAGATGCTGTCACTACGAGGTGCAATAAAACAGCAGTGCTACTTCAATAATTCTCTGTATTTTCCATAAAATTATTAATATTTCTCAAAGCTACTATTTTAAGTTCTATTTATAGTCAAAATACAGTAGTTCTTCAATGTCACGGTCCTAGGGATTTGCCTAAGTTGTTTGCAATCATGACTGAAACGTATTTTAAACATTTAATCTTAAAGAAGAGGCATACATCAGCACATAATTATGTTGTGGTGATGGTGAAAAGAGTTCTCAGGTTCAGAATTCTGACCTCATTAGAACAGTACAGCATTTGTATGTTTTAAAACGCCACGTTAATTCATTTTATTTTTTCCAAAAGCAACCATTGATAGCAGAGGTGGAATGCCTTTAATCAGTCTCCTGGCAAATTTATCTGACTGGCCTGTAGCAACAAATAACTGGGAGTCTTCCTATGGTAAGATAATTGGCATTCAACTCCTTCTCTGTTAAAATTTCTAAACGATTGTATTTGTCACTGTTTACCACAAAGAGAGACTGAGTGTCCCTTTCATTTGCCCAGGTGCTGCTTGGACAGCTGAGACAGCTATTGCACAGCTGAACTCCAGATATGGGAAAAAGGTCCTTATTAATTTTTTCGTTGGCACAGACGATAAAAATTCCACAACACATATCATTCATGTAAGTCTGATGGGGTGGAACTGCCTTGCTGAGCACAGACGTGTAGCAAAAGAACCAGAAAGCACAGACATACATGTGAGCCAAGAGAAATGTTACTGATCTGAATGTTACCAATCAGTCGTAGATGAGTATGTGAATCTCTGTAGTTTTTACACTTCCCTTATCTGTTTGCCAGCGCACTGTCCATTTTCAGGGTTAATAATCTTTATTTACTGTACTGATACATTGTTATTCTCAGGGAGGTGAGTACAACTGAGACATGCACAGATATATACACAGTTTATAGGTAACCTGGACAGAAGACAGATATCATCTACTTAGATATGGATGCAAGCAAGTAAATAAGCATGGCTTCCTTTCCTTGCACTTCAGGTAGAAATCCCTGACACTGAAAACCTGGGCTGTGGTCCCAATGGCAAAAAAATGCACAGAGCAGGGGGTTGTGTTTTTATCATGTGCTCATATGTTGGAGTACTACAGGACCTGCAGTTCCCTGCCCAAACACCAAAGCAGCTGTGGACATTTGCATAAGCAGTATGTCCAGAGTGCCCTGCTGTTAGATGTAAGATGATCTCTGAAAATGGAAAATCAGAGAAAGACAGGATTGCATATGGTGAATCTGCACTTGCTGCTCCCAAGACACAGCAGTTACAAGTGCAGCGGTGATACAGACTTCTCTGTACCTGGGTGGATAGATCCTTGGTTACTTTGCATGTATGAATTTCAAGCACGCAGGAGCTGCTCTGCTTGTCTGTGGACTGTTTTCTTTTCTGTACATCCACTGTTTTGGCATGGATTACACAGAGCATGCACTGTTCAGCAACAGAAAAGGAAGTCTGAAGAGAAAGATGAGTAAGGAGAGCGAAAAGAATTGAAGAGGTGCAAGAGGATAGGAAAGACATTCCCCTGAGGCCAGAGGATAACGTTACCAGAGTGAAGCATCAGCAGCCTGTAACTGACAGCAGAACAGTATAATGCTATGCCATTTTGTCCTTACACATTTAACTTTTACTTCTTACAGATTGATCAACCTGGGCTCGGCCTTCCTTCTCGTGACTACTATGAATGCACAGGTGCATACCAAGAGGTAAGATGGAGCTGATAGATCACTGACTACATTCTAGAATTTTCAGCCTGTATTTTCAAGGCAGGTGTACCTACCAGGAGTGAGGTGGGCAAAGAACTGGAACAGCCTCTCCCCAGATTGATTCCAGTACTGCCCTGGGAACTGTTACTGGCAGAATCGGGTAAATGGAAATAGAAAGGTAATAACTATGAGCATTTAAACAAGGTTGATCTACAGGTGAGAACAACGTGAGACAGTCTGGAGGAAGAAACTGGGGTAAGTGTGCAAGTAGGTGAGATATCAGGAGCTAGTGGAAAAGAAAAAGCAATTGCAGAGGATAGAGATGAATGAGACTAGGGGGAAACAGAAATAAATGAGCCAAGAGCAGGAGGCAGTACAACAAGTGTCCTGAAGAGGAGATATATTATTATTATGCCATTAATGTTAGTGTCCTTGTTTGACCCTCTTGGCTGCTCTAGAAGCCAAGTGTTTTCCATCTAGGCTCCAGCTGCCAGTATTAACCAATTGTCTCTGCACCGGATGAAGAGGCTGCATACTCCTCTAGCATCACTATGCCTCAGAAATCCCAACCTGTCTCACTTCCTTCATCATCCATTCTATTTCTTTCCTCCTTTAATTAACATACACATGGAAGAAACAGTTGTTTTCCACATAATTCTTGTATGAACAGCTGCTTGAAGTTTTTAGGACCTCTTGAAAGGAAACAAACATGAAACAGTTTATTAAACATCTTCTAGGCTTTACAGCTGAATCAAGACTCATACTAAGACAGCTAGAAGTGTTTATGGATCACCACTGTTCAGTCATCAAAAAAATGATGCCTGCTGAACTGTGATTGACTGGCATCAAACAGCAAGTGCTGAGAGAGACAGTGGAGTCCAGAGATAGGGCTGGGTTAGTCCAGATACCACACATTTACTGCTGCTCTCATGCCCATAATAAGCACAGAGTGAATGGATCCACTGGCTGGAGTTAACCTAAGTCAGAATACACAATCTAATCATCCTGGGAAATTACGTTTCTTATCTCTAATAGGCTTAGGAAGAAAAAAACAACCATTTGGAACCAAAGATCACACTTTACTGCATAAAAGATTTGAAAAGACCACAGTCCCCTCAGTTAATTGCCTAATGAAAGTGCATCAGCTAAACTGTGGTATCATATAAATTGCTTTAAATACTTAAAATCTCTCATAGCCTTTACTTCATGTTAGTGTTTGTACATGATTTCATTAACCTGTTAGCACTGACCCTGTGTATCCCTCATTGCTAGTCATGGTTGTGCTCCAAGTCTTCGAGGGCTGAGGTGTGTGTGAGGGCTGGAGCAGCCGAAACTGCTACCACAGTAACCTTTAATTAGCCAGTTTTCTTCTGGATAACTAAATGCAGAACTTAGGAAAAAGAAGCACATTAAGCATTTTGTTTTATAGGTGTTTGGCTGACATGCTAACAGTTAATACTATGACTGAGATTACATTAAATTATGTATCATGTTAACTGTTCAGCTCTATTATCATCACGTTACCATGGCCTGTAGGAGATCATGTATCACAGTTTGCTCACTTTCCTGTATTGCATCCTCTGCAGCACAAGAAACCACAATTTCTATTCTAAATGCTGACCTACCAGGAGGTCTCATAGTACTTTCCACTTCAGGAGTGTAGGGGGGAAGTATTTTAAAAAAAGAAACAGTCACTATAAGTGACTTTTAGTCACTAAAAGGCAGATAGAAGAACCAGAGATGGGAACAGCCTCCCCAGGGACCTGGTAGAGTCCCTGTCACTGGGGTTTTTAATATGTAATGGGACAGGGACAGATAATCCCATCTAGGCTGCCTGTTCTCATGGAAGATTGGCCCCATCGATCTTCTGGGCATTCTGTGATTCTGTAACTGTATGTTTTAACAAGCTTGAGTGCTTCATTTGAAAGATGTTCCTCCCTTCAGTCCTTGCCCTCTGATACCTTTGCTTGGCCCTATTTTTTGCTGTCTCATCCTACTCTTTGAGCTGTATATGGCAAACCAGGTACTGCCTCCTGCCCTTCAACCCCTGGCTTTGTCAGTACTTCCAGCCACTAAGCTACAGGTGGAAATGGTATAATTTTTAAATCTTTTTTTTCTATTTTAAGAGAATACTCTTACAGGAGTTATTCTGACATCCAAGTTCCCTCTGAAATACCTGAGAATATTTATACAGTCCATCTGAAGTTAGCTGACTTAACTGTCTGCCGTGTGACATGCAGTAATCTTCACCTTTAAGCCAAAATTAAAGTGCATTGATTGGTACCTGAAGATTTCTGTTGACTTGCTGGTTTTGGGTAATGTTTGTATTAATATATATTTTTTTAATTATACATGGATTTGGATATTTTAGAATGGTATTTGCAGGCTTGCTATGCATTGTCTTTTGTGAGTTAATGTAGCTGTCAGCGGTTTAATGGGCTTTTCTCTCTGATAAAATAATCTGTCTTAATTAAAAATAACACAGAGAGTTCAGTGCTTCAAGATGCTGTGAGCCACCTTTCTTTTTGAAGTCTGCTGTCAATACTGCTCATGAGCTGCTCGGTTTTCCAGCACATGCAGGCGTTGCTGGCAGGGAGGGGTGGCTGACAGGAGATGGGTGGCAAAGAAAGGAGTCATGAGAATAAATGTAGCATTCATTAGAAGGGGTGTATCCTGCTGCCTTAGGTTACTGGACATACCAAAAGATTTCTGTTTCATTAACTGTGCACACCTTATTAATCCTACTTTTCTCACTGTTTCAGTAGATTAAGATATTTTGCATAAAATAGATTTATTATTATACGTAATTTAATATGTATTTACCTTGCCTTTTAAAAGTATATTAAAAACAGCATTTTGGTTGAAAGAAAAATGAGCGTGGTTTATCAAAGAGGAATTGGAATAAAATTACGATCTTCAGATATTTGACAGTGTAACATTTAAGGAATATACTCCTATATTCTATATAAATCCAGATTTATATTAAATGTCATGTATGCGATACTACCTGTAGTATAAGAAGCTCTACTGAACTTAGATGCAGCAAAATGATTCTGAATGTTCCAGGTATCCGTACAAGAGCTGCCTTGCTTCTGGGAGTAATTTTCCCACAACACTAATCCCACACAGTCCATCATCATTTCTCTTGGTTTTATGTTTCTGGGAACTCTGCTCTTTGGACACAGTATTTTTGGAAGTTGTAATTAAAGTGAACTAGAAAAAGCACAGGTGGTAGTTTAAATATGGACCCACAAATGTCTCATTTTAAATAATGAAAACAGTGCAGTAGTTGACAGTGCTTAGGTTTGAACAGTGCTACAAATCGCACAGTACTTTTCCACGAGGGAATTTTCAAATTTCTATTTGTGATCCAACAGTATTTGAGAATAAATTACTGTACAGTTATCAACGGAAGAGATGAAGAACCATACACGGCTCATAAAATGAAAATGAAATCCTAAATATAATCAAGATATTCTTTGAAGAATTTTGTCTTTAAACCATTTGTGTTTTTTCCTCCAGGCGTGTTCTGCCTACGTTGATTTCATGATTTCTGTAGCTAAACTAATCCTACAAGAAAGAAATATTTCTTTCAACGAGACCCAGATTTCTGAAGAAATGAAAAGAGTCATGGACCTGGAGAAAGAGATTGCGAATGTAAGAAAAATATTCTGTGACGTATCTTTAAATACCCGACCTCCTTCCTACCTGAGGAACCTAACTGTAAACTGAGTTGTTAAGTTACATGCTCATGGTACTTTGAGGGATCAAGCATTGACCAAAAGTATATGGGGTCTGGAATACCTAAAAGGAACACATAAAAAGATATGCTTTCTAATAAGCAAGGGAAATGGGAGCTAACTGTTTTCCAGAAATAGGAAACTATTTTATTCTGATCTGTTCACAGAACCCCTTCAAGGGACAAGAGGGCAAGAGACAGGCTTGGCTGCTGTTCTGTCTTAGAAAGTGCATTTTGGGACATGCTTCTGGGGCCTCTTTCCCTTTGTCCTTTTCCTCATGCAGGCTGCTTGGTTATCAGAGCAGTAGATGCCCAACCCTTGGCTTGCAACGCAACACAAAGTAATGTTTGTCCTACACAAGCTGCTCCACAATGCTGATTGTTTCAAGTGCATTTTTAATCAAATGCTGTTCTGCAGAAAGTATGCCTGGGAGAAATAGCTAGAACTTAAACTTGCACTGGGAAAAACAAGTGGAAATGAAAGCATTCATAAGCAAGAATGTGCTCTGTGATTATTAAGCATTCCAAAAGCACCTGAAGCTGAGGATGACTACAACAGTCAAAATACCAATTTCCTAGCTTCAGCTGTTTTTGTAAGTTAGGCTGACAGTGAGGGCATGTGTTTGGCAGAGGTGGACCTAACCACTCCATTTGTATAAACTAAAACCATCTGATTTTGATTTACTTCACATTATCCTGAGAAACGCACTTCTGGGTTTAGATCAGAGATAGAAAATTGTTAAAAGAAAAGGAATTTATTGGGGAAAGATTTGAAGGGGAGTAAGAAAAGAAACACAACAGACATTTCCCTACAGCAGCTGCTCACGATAAAGAGTACAAATGGCCACTGCCTCATTTTTTGACTTCTTTCAGCAAGGCTTGAAAACATGGGAGCACTCTGACAAACCTGTCTCGTACAGCACAGCAGATACGGTTTTACTGCCAATACAAAAAGGCCTGCAGTGCAGCCAGAAAGAACTTAGTAGCATATGCATGCTGATCAGAATGCACAAGCTGCGTACATAAATGCTATCCATATACACAGAAGATGTTTTGCAGTTACGCAAACTTCTCGTAGTAATGTATTAAACCAGGAACAATAATGTTTTCTTTTTACTCCCGCTTACCAAATTTCCTGTTAACTGACTCAGTCTCATTACTAACTTTGATAGGCAACAACAAAGTCTGAAGATAGAAATGATCCACTTCTGCTGTACAATAAAATGACACTGGCACAACTCCAAAACAACTTTTCCTTGGAAATAAATCATATGGTGAGTGATAATTAATATTTCTGGCTGATGAGATTAAATGATGAAGCTTGACATGTTTTTCTTGATCTCAGACAAATGTGAAGTTAAACAAGATTCCTGTACTGCACCACCTATTACCCAAACATCTGCTGAATTGCACTATGTATAGAAGTCCGTGCTTTTGTACCCACAGCTTCTGCTAACTCGGAGGCAGATCTTGCGCATCTGCTTCAACACAAAGAGACTGAAAAGACTGCAGCCAGCAATTCACTCCAGTGTGCTGCATGACTGTGTCTGACTGTTCAGGCCCTCTCTGTTCATCCAGAGCTACAGATTCAGACCAAAATGTCCTTTTTTTCCCCAGAATTCCCCCTGTAAGATGATCATCCAAAGCAAGCAGAAAGGTGCCCTGGAAATGATGACCATATATGAGGAGTATTCTCCCCATTCCTCCCACTGTGGCTCCCCAGGATGTTTCAGCTCTGAACTGCCTCCTATCCTGAGCCATGTGCCGCTTACACAGCATAACCTTTAATTCACGGCACCACAAAGTCCAGCTAAAGAATATCTAAAGATGTGATAATGTAGGTGTGCCTTCCCGATACCACCATGCCTTACTAGACATGACTGTGTTCATGATAAACAACTTCTCCTTCCGTGTCCTGCACACAGTTGCAGCCTGACCGGCAGGAGTGTATTACTGAGTCTTTTGAGGCCACTCAGGTACTATGAAATAGTATTAATCCTATCCCAGTTTCATAGTCTCTGCTATTTTTATTGGCTTGAAATTCTTCGATTTTAAATTACATGACAGTTCCATTCTGTCTTAATTAGTTTCATAATTTACCTTTTCCCACAGATCTAAGTTGACAAGTTACCATTACAGTCATAATGTCTGAATGCAATCATCATGTCAGCAGCTAACTTGTTCACAGAACGGTATTGCCCAGGTTATTTTTAGTTTCTGGGGAGTACTGTAGATCAGCAGTAATCATCTGCTCTAAATTTATCCAAAAATGCTCAAAAGACACATGATGGGAGTTGGTACTGTTGTTGTAATGGCCTAAGGATAGAACAGCAATTATTCCTAAAATTAGCTTTAAATTTGGTGCTTCTTTTTCAGAAGTGAAGAGATTCTATTCCTGAAAGCTTATCTGATTTCTTCAGCTACAGTTTGTCTGATAAAGATAGTACCTCTTCCCACTTTCCTCTCAAAAGAACCAAACAGGGAAAAATCCCCACTGCTTTCCAAACAAATAAGCATAACAAACATTTTTAAAAGTAACAAAATGTGTTTTTTTCCTCAAAGAAAGCACAAGGATTATTTGCTTTTCTTAAACGTAACACCTTCCTTTCCACTATGAGTGCCCATCCAACCTGGTAAAAACACCAAGTGGCTCTACAGTTTTGTGATCTTCCTGGGCAGAACACAGAGGCGATCTGCTCCATGCCCTGCCCCGCTGCCCCACTGTGCACAGAGCCATGGCAGCACGCAGCTGCCTCTGCCCCAAGCACACAGCCCCAGCGCTGGCAGCAGAGCTGAGCCCGCAGCGCAGCCCACGTCCTGCGCTCAGGAAGCGAGGCACTGACTGTTCTCCAGCCACAGCTTTTCTCCCTCTCCTTTCTGAGGCACGCAGTATTACTGACCAAAGACCAAACGAGTGAAATCAGTTTTATCAGCAAACTATCAAGAATTTCCTGTTTAGAGTGCCCACACACTGGAATAACACTCTGTTCACGCTGGGTGGACATGACAGAATGAAAACTTAACAGAAAATAATATGAACAGGTACTGCCTGGTGAGCGTTGTGTGGACCTCTGGTGAATACCAGCATAAAGTGCTGGTTTTAGGACCAGGGAGGCAGAAAACCATAGAGAATACTGATCTTAGTGAGAACTGTCTGCCACGGCATCCTGCTGTCAGAGGCTCATGGACCTGCTCCCAAACCATTTCGTTTTCAGTATCATGTACTATAGCATACAGAGGAAAATTGATAGCACATAGTGGATTTAGTGTGTCTGTTTTAAAGCCTATTAAAATAAAGCTTTTTCTGGACTTCTGCAAGCCCTTCCCATGTGCTTGAGAATGGACTGCCACGTACACCACAAATTCCATACTGCCCCTTACCAACAGAGCTATATCGTACTGAGAAATAAAGCTTTCTGTCACGCTTTGATTTAGAAAATCTTATATACAGCAAAAGAGTAAGTGAAATTTTAGTTAAAATATCATTTCTACTGCCCCAGGCTAAATGGAAAGAGCTGTAACTTTTTAAATTGTGTTAGTGTGAAAATAAAACAATGTCCGGACCCTTCCTGCTGGATACCATCCTATTTTAATAGGATTTTAGAGCACAGGATATAAATTATCCCAGATCAGTTATTATTGTGATGACACCATTTACAAGTAGTGAAGCTGTTAGGAGATCAGAATTGTGTAAGGCAAACGTATTTTTAAAAACAGCTAAAGACTGTTTCTGGAGGATTAAACCTTAAATAATGTATACTGATTTTCCAGGCATTCAACTGGTCAAAATTCATAAATAATATAATGTCAACTGTACAAATTGATGTTGAGGATACGGAACATGTGGTTGTTTATGACCCAGAATACCTTACCAAGCTGAAGTCTATTCTTAATAAGTATACTCCCAGGTAGGTATGGCAGATATTTTTGTAATTTGCGTTTTATTTCCAGTATACTTCAAAAGCCTAAAGATGTTACCAGCTTATTATCATTGTTTTATTACATAGAGAACTTCAAAACTACATGATCTGGCGATTCGTAATGGACCTCGTCAACAGCCTCAGCCGTAACTACAAGGACACAAGGAATGCTTTTCGTAAGGTGCAGAAATTCATCTTTCAAGTTGTAAAAATGACTGTTGTTAACCACAAAAGATAATTCTTTAATATCTGTACTGGATAAAATGTAATGCATTTTTAATGTTGTGCACGAAAGCTAGACGTGTTTGCTAAGGCTTCAGCTGGAGTGTACACATCATTTACGTGACCTATGTTTAATAGCTGAAGTGGATCTGAAAGGCGCTGTTCTGCTGCTTGGTCTCCATTATTTTCAAATCTGAATCATTCCCCTGATGGTCATTTTGGTAACAGTCCCATTTGCTAGCATACAGTTATGCAACAGTTTGGATTGGCTTGTTAGAAACGCCTCAGCATCCAAAGTAAGAGAGTCACAGTCAAACCGTATGGGTCCAGTCTTGTTTTTCAGTCATTTGATCTTGCAGATATTTTAGTGCTTTTAAGGAAGTGCTGAGCAATCCCACAAAGATTGTAGATGGAAATCTTTTCTATTGCCCCAGTTGAACTTTCTACTTTTGTTGAGCTCCATTAAAAAAAGGTTAAGGCCATTTTGCTTCATCTGTCAGTGACAGAGGAAATGCCTCTACGCACACATGCAGTATTTTAAGGAGATTCTGGCTGTTAACTGAAAAAAAGGAATAATTACTGGAGGGAGTTAATGGACATTTAGTTTGGTCAGTTCGATATATCTGAACAGGGTAGTCTTATTCATTAATTACTTCATCTTTTTTCCCCTACCCCTTAAAGCATAAAACTTTTAACATAAAGCTTCATGTTTGCTTAGTCTGCATCACCAAAGAATACGTTTCTCACTCTGAACATCCACCACAACATCCAAGGACTGCACTGAGGGAGTTTCATTTAGAAAAATGTCAAAGTTTGAAACAACAACAGATAAGGATCTTGCTACTGTCTATGTATAGAAAATCTACTAATTCATTAATAATATGTGATATAATGTAGCTGAAACTTCTCAGGCTAAATGCAGTGAAAACAAACTAGCATTTGTCTCATTAAGCTTGCTTCAAATCTAACTGCATTTCTGCTGTGTGAGGGAGGTGTCAGTCCTAATACACCAGGCACCATACATGTACAAATCCCCAGTAATCCCTTTCTGTTGCACGTCACTATTACCTGTATGGCAGCAGGCACGTTTTCATTGCTAGAGAAGCACACTGTTTTCTACATCAGCAACACACAGATACAGCTGCCACTGGGTGGAAAACAGTCCTAACACTGCAGGAATGAGTCTGCGTACAGCTGTACAGACACCACGGTGCTGTCAGAGCTGCCCTGCACTACAGATCCCTGCCACAATGAGAGCTCTGTCTCAGGGTATTCCTCTTTAACCTCTCCCTTTCTTGGCTTTTAGAGTAGCTTTCTTCTCTCTACCTTACATGCTTTGAAAACATAAAGAACATTGCTCATGATTCTTCTATTTCCTCAGCCTGTAGAGGATGTGCCCTTCACACAGTGAGTCCATTTAGCTGCCGTAAGTACAAGTAGGAACTAGATGCACTGACTGAAGGTCTGTTAGGCTCCTCCGAATGCACATCTGCTCATCAGTTCACCTTCAGCTTGCATGGGCCCTGATGTCATTATTCCCTCTGATGTTTATGTCTGACAGGCGCTGTATGGCACTACGTCAGAAACTGCTGTTTGGCGTCGCTGCGCCAACTACGTCAATGGCAACATGGAGAATGCAGTGGGACGCCTGTACGTGCAGGAAGCCTTTGCTGGAGACAGCAAACATGTGGTAAGCCTTTCAGCAAATTTAACCTGTGTGCCATCCAAACATTATTTGTCACTTACTATGTAGTTCTTTAAAAACCTTTGATTACACTTTTGATTTTTCTGTATACCGGGGTCACTTCCTAAAAAACCTAACCTTTGGATTTGCTTCTCAAGCAGTGTACCACTGACAAGTTACAAGAATGTATGTGCTATGAGACTCATTCCCTTGCACATAGGTACTTCTGCATTACTAATTCTGAGCTGGCCAGCTTCCATTCAAACCACCACATTGTGAAGTAATGTGAAATACAAAGAGAGTATGTGTGCACACTTGGAAGGAGAGAGACATGCGTATGTCCCACTTGGCCTGTAAGCCGGCCCTGAGCCAAGGGCACCACAGCCACAGCAGTACTGGGCCACGCACGAGCTGGTAACACAGCCAAGGAGCAGCTCCTCCAAGAATCACGGCACTGCTCATGCTTTGCACTGATGCCAGTTCACATCCTCCCAAAGTGCGACACAGGGACAGTCAGTTATTTCTCTCTGCCTTCGCTCACACGGAATTTTTCTGAAAACATACCCAAAATGAAGATGTGGTTGCTTCCTATCACTCCTTCTGTAATCAAAGCTTTAAGATGCACCACTTTTGTGGTTGACATATATACAATAATTCCATCAGATGCAAAATGTGCAACAGATTGATATCTGACAGATTCTTTGTAACCTGAATAACCTGCATCATTCTGTGAGCTCGTGCCCATTCCCAGGCTGACAGTGCTTCTTAACTTGAGCTCCAGATTTTGAGTATGGTCCATAAACAGCACATACAACAGTTAGTGCAGGAGAAACAAGATGGTGATAATAAACCATACATAAGCCAATAAACCATAACTGTGGAAAAATAATGGAATCGTTTTAATGTAACATACTAATGCTTTTTTTTCCAAGGTGGAGGAAATGATTGCAGATATACGTGCTGTTTTTATAGAAACCTTAGATGATCTCACATGGATGGATGCAGAAACCAAAAAGAAAGCAGAACAAAAAGTAAGTTACATCTTAAACACTGGAAATACTGTGTGTTTCTCTAAAAGTAAGGATGCCAACTGTTCATATTCCAGAAGAAAAAAAGCAGTAACACTTTCATATACATATATGTATACATATATGTACATAAATGCATATATATCTGTTTATAGAGGCACAACAGCTTGCAGACTTTGTATGTCAGATTCAAATTACCTGGGCATGGGCCTCTCTGGAGATAAGCGTACAAAACAGGAGACATCTATATAAAAGATGATGTCCTTCCAGGCAAATCAGTCATTAAGGGGATAGATAACAAATATCTACAGGAAAGTAATAATGAAAACAAGGAGGAGTGGTCTGCGGTAATTTGACCAGCTGTTGTGAGCAATAGGACAAGAATAAAGAGTTAATCCATGGGCTGGATATCTTTAGTGAGTTCTCTTTTGAGGGTAGAAGGAGCTTCAGGCAGTTCATGTAAGTCTGGAGTAATACAAATCAATTACAGAGAGCACTGAATTGGGCAACTGACAGAACTTTATTATACCTCTAATTTGTTATATTGTAAGGATAAAAAGTCTTCCACTTTGAGTTCTTAAAAATTTTTGTGTTACAGAATCTTAGGAAAAAACATTAAAAATAACTATTCAAGTATTTCTGCTTTATCGAACAACTCTAGACTGCACAGTCTGCAAAAATATATGATTGCAACAGATACCCCAGACAGACACAGCATCCACTGGGCTTCTACCAGCTCTCATGGGATCACATAGCAGAGATGCAATTTCATCAACTGGTGCAAGTGCACCCCTTCAAAGAAAGCTTCAAGAGCCGCATGTACCAGTCAGTAATAACCAGCCAATAACTCCTGATCAGGAATGGCTATGTAAATGATGAAGGAAACTGCAAATAATATGAATTCTGTGCTTAGACACAGGCAGTGTATTTACAAAGTCCGTGAAACACTTCTACTGCTGCAAACAACTTCATCGACAAAACGAAACACAGACCTTTGGAAAAGTTCTGATACACTCCACGTGTTGCTTATAGTGTTCATTTGTTTGTGGGAATAGCCTACATCAGAAAATTAGTTGTATAAATAATGTGATTTTATTGCTAAATTTATTAATGCACACTTATATTGAAATACAAGAAAGAGCTGCCAAACAATCAGTTGCTTTTCATTTTGTTTTTTAATCGCTTTGGGCATTGTCATCGAATACAAATGAATATTTAGCTACTGAAAGACATAGGGTAAGGTTTGGATGAGAGGCCTTTGTTCAGGACTTCTAACTGCCAAAACCTGAGAAGACTTTAATGAGCGGTTTCAGTCCAATATAGGCATGGGAGCTAGTTCAGAAATTCTGATATAGACTCAAACTGAGGTTCTGAAGAATTGTAAACGTGATTTCCTATAACACACTGAAGTTAAAAAACTTCCAGTCATTACTTCTATTCCATTTTAAACATTGTAAAATATGTCACCTTTTTCAGGATATCTACTACTGGTTTAACCTAGACTTTCAACTCCAAGGCATCGTTGCAGTGCTTTTGGCACATTTCTCTAAGTTTACTGTTAAAAGAAGCAACAAGATACTTTCTGAAGATTTCCATTTTTACAATTAACCATAAACTTCACAATGCTTTCAATGATTAAAGACATAAAAATTACATCTGCATATAATTAAAGTTCTGGGTTTTCCACAGTTGCCTACGTAGTTGATGATCGATCTAAAAGCAAGGGTAGATTTGCTATGGATGATAAACTGTCTTTTCCCTAGGCAATAGCAATTAGAGAGAGGATTGGTTATCCAGATGAGATCATGACAGATGATAATAAGCTGAACAGTGAGTACCAGGAGGTAAGTATCCGCAACAGGCACATAATCAGGAAAAGGTCTTAAGTGAGAAATTGTGGCTTTATCTTCATAGCCAAACCAAATCATCTGCATCTGCACAGAGTAACTCAATCTTGTCCTCAGTTGCACAGAGGTAAATAAGAATGTATTAAGATTCAGTGTAATACCGCTGACCCAGGACAGATGGTGATGTGTATTTGGTCATACTTCAATGGAATGTGTGAATTCTGGAGGAGTTATGGTAGAATATAATGTAGAGCCAATGGTGTTCAGTCTAGTATTTCTAAATCTGCCACAGATTTAACACAGTTTGAAGTGGATGCAAGTGTACATAACTTAGTGACTGTATCTGTTCATTCATGAATGTGAACTAGCTCCTAAAGTACGATGTGGACCACCTGCATAATTCAAACTGCATCAAACACCACCACTAAGTATTTTCTCCTCTTCCTTTGCAGCTGAACTACAAAGAAGAAGAATACTTTGAAAACATCATTCAAAATTTAGTATTTACCCAGAAGAAAAGACTGAAAAAGCTTAGAGAAAAGGTGGACAAAGAAGAGTAAGTATTTAAAAATACCTTATATAGATCTTCACTCAGTTTGCACAGGAGGAAGTACATGGTTGGAAGCTAATCAGCGATGATTTAATTATTTTCCTGCACTTTATCCCCCGTTAAGAGGGCAGGTTGGAGGGCATTGCTCCCTCCTCAAAGGCTGGACCTACATTAACAGTAAGATGATGAAATTAGGGGGAGGGTATGGAAGGCTGAAGTATTCTGGAGTAGCTCTAGTCTGGTCTCTTAGCTCCTGGAGTGGATTAAGTGGATTCTTGGAGAGCGGCTTTTCAATTAAGTTCATCTGAAAAATGAATTTCATCCCTGTATGTTTTATTTCTATCGTTCAGAGACCACTGTGCAATGCCAAACAAAGCATGATTAAATGAGGATGAGCAAGAATTTACTTCAGAAGTAACTCTGCCATTAAGAACTCAAATTCTAACTTTTATTCTTCTGTTGTTACTAGGTGGATAAGTGGAGCTGCTGTTGTCAATGCTTTTTATTCTTCAAGTAGAAATCAGATAGGTAAGGCTTACCAAATTATTACTAGATCCTTCCAGAAGAATTTTTCTTTTTTAATTACTTTGGTCCCCATTAAGGAATTGAAGAAGCTGAAGAAGTCCTACAGTCATACATCTGTAGATGCTGATGATTCAGGTGATCCATTAAGCAGGTTCTGGCAAATACGATCCTGACATCTCCCACTGGACCCCAGTCTCTCTGCAATAGATTGCACTTGCAGAAGCACAAAGCTGCTGCTTTGGGCAGAAAGGGAGTGCAGCACTCAGGCTTAATTCCATGCCAGCAAGAACAAGGAGAAATGGAGAAAACTCCATGTGTTGGTGCAAGCAACGATGTTTGTGAATGTTCATTTCAGTGAACCCAAACTATTCTGGCTTTGCAGGGGGTAGGGACAAAGCTATGTGACTTAACTGACAAGCACTGCTTACACTTCAAGAATGGCACGAAAGTGCAGTCATTTTGATAGGTGGTAAAGCTGTGAGCATTTTGAACGTATTACCAAAGATCCAGCATAAAATTCTGCTCAAAAGGCTTTGTTCAAGATAGTTTTGCTCAATAATTTGTAGAAAAAAAATCATGATTTTTAAGACTGAAGCTGATGAGTGGAAGTTAATCTGAGCCATAAATTCTTACCTCATCCTGCAGCTATGGCATGTCAGGATAATTAAAGCAGTCTGATCTTTAGAGTGATGTCTGAATTAGCTTAGTAACATCCTTTAAAAAAAAGAAAAAAACATAACCTCTAAGAAGGAGTTTTATGCAGGATATGTAGGAAATGTAGATCTCCATTAATGCATCTTAATATGGCTGTGATCCCCACAGTTCCAGCAGCAGCACTTAAAGCAGATCTTAAAGAAGCCACTCAACATCAAAAAAACCAGCGGAGCAGCCGCGAGGAAGTCAGTCCAGCATTTCATCCTTTGGGTACCAGCTCCCCCTGCCCTGCAGGCATACCAAATGGAGCTGATCCATGCTTCTGACTGTTTGGGGAGTACTGTGCAACACAGTTACTCATGGCGAAGTGTTACAGTTTGCAAACACATTCAGGAAGAAAAGCAGCATGCTCTTCAGTTTAGGGCTGCACAGGTTCTGCAAGAAACACTTCAGGCTTTTTCCTGCCTTGGATGTTTTCAAAGAATCTTGTATTCTTTTGGGGTCTTTTATACTCCCCAAAAATTGCACTTCCTTTCTTGTCTATATCTCTGCTTGAAACGTACCCCACTATATGAAGAATGTCTATCCATTGTTTTATGTAACCTAAGTCATGAAATAGATTGTTTCCTGAAGGGCAGAGTGGAAAAAAAAACTAATGAGTTGTGACATTTTACTCTAAAAATGGATGAGGTCACAGGGTGTTAATGAAACTGAACTGAAAGTCCTGCAGAACTGCTGCCTCCAGGAAGGGAAGGTGCTCCTTTGTTTTCAAGCAAAGGCTACACTGAGCTCCCAGTGATTACAGCTGTGTTTCAGGCCACCACGACCGATGCCCATCATTCTGAGCAAATACCTTACTAGTCGTGGGCTTCAGGAAAAGGAAAGCCTTCTGATGCTGAACCCCAAGTATTGCTTTGTTTTTCCAGTCCTCAAAATACCCATCACACGGTGCAGCATTTACACTCCTGTATTTACTGTCAGCTAATAAAAATGAACATAGAAACATGAAGATACTTAATTCAATGTCAAAGTAACAATGACACAGAATTACTGTGACAGCAGGCAACAGTTTGCACAGGACAGCAGTAATAGTTTATTTTCTAACCTCTATTTTTCTCATGATTCTTTCTCCTCTTGAAAGGAATGGCTAGAACTGTACTGGGATTTACAAGCGAACACCAGAGGCATGCTCTTCATTTTCTATATGAGAACTGTCATCTAATTCCTTTACATATAAGTTTTGTACTTAGAACCTTTTAAGAAAAATCTTCATTTATAAAAGATCGCAATTGAAAGATGATTTATTTTTACTAAATTGTTTCCTGAAAGCATAGAGAAATTAGCATAGAAGTGGGTAAAAAGAAGCTCTCTGTTTCAATTCTTTCACTGCTAGCATGGCCTGTTTTCCTTGGTTCTAGTGGGAGTTACCTCTAGTTACAAAAGAACAAATTTCTCTGAGATTGGTTTCGAGTGGGGACAATGATCAAGGAAAGTTTTCATTCTAGGGGAACACCTTGCCATCTTTCAGGATGTTGTGATGTTTATTCAATAAAGCTACAGGAGTCTGAGAATGATAAGTGCTGCAAACTGGGAAAGTACAACTGCTCCTCTGCAAACTAAACAGTAACCATACTTACACTGCTCGTGATTATGCAAGCATCCCAAGAGCTGCTTACCCTGAACTTGTGGGGAAGGGGAGCGGTCGTGCTGATCTGTTCCTTATTCCCTGCAGCCATTACCATGTGTAAACAAAATTACCTCTGCTGTTAAATCTGAGGGAATAGCATGACTTCAGCAAGATTTGGACATCTGTAAAAATGGTCTGTTCACACTGCGCACACAGCAGAATGAGGCAGTACCTTCATCATGTTGGGTTTTTTTTGTTGTTTTTTTTGCAGTCTTCCCTGCTGGCATTTTGCAGCCCCCTTTCTTCAGTGCATCTCAGCCCAAATCTCTGAATTACGGTGGCATAGGCATGGTCATCGGTCACGAAATCACACATGGTTTTGATGACAACGGTAAGGTACTGAGTTTCTAGTTACAAAACATGCAGTGAACAGAATATTTTACATGCTTTAGTGCTTAATCATTCCAGGAAACAAATAAAATGAAGACCAAGTTTCCATATATAAGACAAAATTTGGATTTGTGAGGTGTTAACAATGTTGTTCCCCATGCTGATTTCCAAAAGAACCAGCAGAAGCATTTCCCAGACACTCCTCTAGTTGCCAGGCTGCAGCCTGCAGACCTGCTGCACACAAAGCTTTTAGTCTTGCACCTGGTTCCTTACTTTTGCCAAAGGCTACATCAAAAATATTTTCTTAGAGGGAAAAAAAGCGAAGAAAAAAACCCAGTGTAAGCTCCACAATATCCCGAGCAGCGTGTGCCACGAGGCTGGTCTAGCTGTGAACTTGAGGATCTAGCTGTTAGACCTGCTGCCCATCCACATCCTTCATTTCTGCACCCACACTGTGACCACTCCAGCAACGAGGCACAGGACAGAACCGTGCCAGGCTTCCTAAGAGAGCCTTCATCACACCTTCTCATTCAGGCTGAATTAGTTTGTTTTATTCCTTATCTGGAATACGGCCCTTTCAGAAAAAAAAGGAAAAGTAGGAGCATGTCATCTGTATGACTGTCTCACTGGAGAGATATTCTTTTTTTTGAGTGATAATATTTATTTGCTATCCTTCCTAATGCATCAAAAGCTTCTTCTTTTTCCTGTATTCATCATTCTGTTAAAATATTGCCACAGGCAGAAATTTCAATGAGAATGGAGACCTCGTAGATTGGTGGACCGAAGAATCTGCACGCAATTTTAAGGACTTATCGCAGTGTATGGTGTACCAGTATGGAAACTACTCATGGGACCTCGCGGGTGGACAGCAGGTATGTCATATTTATTTATAACTATGAACATTTTTTTTTTTTTTTCAAATGAGCAACCATAAAATCTTATGTTCTAAACATGCAAAGCCTTTTTTGCTTGAATGGCTGAGGTAAAACAGCAAGAGATTCTTAGAAATAACGGTAACAACTCCGCACCTACAATGACTGTTCTTTATGAGGCAGGGTGCAAGTTCTGTCTGAGTGGCAGTCCTAGAAGCTGTTGCTCTAGAAACCTTTATGGGCCCTCATAGGCTCTTTAATTCCATTAAGGACCAGAAAAAAACCAAAAACGTGTAAGTTTGATCTTCTTTCCCTAAAGCTTGATGTGCAAATAAAACATATCCCCATCGAAACAAATCCTGCTTGCTGCTTTCCTTCACTCAGAAGTTTCTTGGTCTCTCCTGAAGATAAACATCTGAACTACAAAGCAATAAGGGCTGAGAAGAACCAGGGAACAGCAGGACTACAAGGAAAAGATGGAAAGCAGACAGCCCATCTAAATGTAACCGCACTGATAGCACTCTGCACAGTTAAAACCTTCAGGCTTTATTATTGTCTGGAAGCCCTAATTCCATGCAAACACTTTGCAGGATGAGGTCTCTCTTACGTCACAGACCAATACTCAGTAACACATACAGACAGGTAGTGGTGAGGTGGGCATTCCTCACACTGACCAGGAGACCGGCCCTGCTCTCAGTGATTGCAGGCTGTAAAACTGCAACTGGAAGCAACAGCTCTGTCTACACAGATTCTATACAAAACTCTGTATCTGCTATACAAGAAGATATTTCTCTGACTATTACTGCATGGTCTTTGTGGAGGCTGACAATATATTCCACCATACTGAATAGGGAAAAGATAAAGCCTCCTGTGCTGAGGATTTCCTCATCTCTTTCTTAAACCGGTGGGACTGACCGGGAAGCCATTGAAGGAAAAGAATTTTTCTGCATGTTTATCTGCCATTTTTCACAGATTGAACTCAATCTAATGATAATCCTGTTTTGTGGCTTTGAATACTGTAATCACCTTTAGTGATACCTCACTGATTTATGAATACTGTAACAGCTAAATAGTTTTATTATCCGCATTTTGCTACCAAAGAGTTACCTAACTTGCCCAACATACAGGAAAATACTTAATGACTTCCTAGCAGATTTGCTGATGTCTGTTAACTGATCATTACAACTACCTGGGGTTTGGATTTAACTTCTTTTGTAGACCATGTGGACAAATTTTGCCTACTTTCCCTAACAGGAACTGTGGTAAGAAGATGAGCATTAAAAGCACAGAGAAAATAGGAAGAATGAATGAGCACACAACTAAGTATCAGAAATTCTGAGTAAAAGAGATACAAGATCCTAGAAAGCTACCTGCATGGGGAAGAAGAAGTCTAGGGAAAACAAGAGTATGTGCACAGATTTGGAGATAAGGGAAAAGGAAACTTCTATATGATTCTGTCATAGTTTCTACAACTTCACATTTTAAGGGAATTATCCCCGTCTGAAAGTGAGTTAGGCACACCGTTTGGCATCCAGATCCTGGATAAGCTTCTTTCAAGAGACTGTACTCTCTCTTTTTCTTTTACAGCTGAGTGGAATCAACACACTAGGAGAAAACATTGCTGATAATGGGGGTGTTAGACAAGCATACAAGGTAAGAAGTATCCAATTTTTTATTCTCACTGAAATGATCATTGGTTAAGACAATTCATTTCAGAGCATGTGAAGAAGAAACATTGGTTTTGAGCTAGGGACAAGACCACACCTACTCTGTCATCAAAGCATAGTTTAAAACCATTGACAACTGTTGTATTTCTTTCATCCTATTAATTGATTCAGGACACATTTGAACAATCACCTAACTAAACTGATGATACTGAGCAGCTCTGTCTGCCTCTGGCTACCTGTCTTCACCAGCTTTTCTATACCAGGAAGGAGGAACAGAATGATTTTCCTCTCACTTCTATCCATAAACAGAGGCAGTTTATTTTTTTAATCTCTGCCCACATGGAACTCTATTCACTGTGTACACTGTTCAAAATCATGTCTCATACAAGTGACTAGTGTCCCCTGGGCAGGTATCCAAAGATGTCAGTGATACCTAGATGCCTTGTCCTAAGCCTTCCACGAGGAGCTTGTATGCTTTTTGGTTTCCTTTCATTCTCTTCCTGAAATAGATACCTAACTCTTTGGATTTGCCAACTTGGAGACTGAAAGTAAAACAAGGTCTTCTCTTTGTGATTGCAGGTTGAGAGATGAGAAGCAAGCCTGCTTCTCTAGGTCTTTTCCATGTTACTTACAAATCTGACAGTGCAGGCCATCATAACATGATGCTTCGTCTCCTTCCCTGAACACCTTGTTCTGTAGCAAAATATCCAACACTTGAAAACAAGACTGTTGTCACTGCTCAACAAAGTGCCTGCTGGAATACTAAGGCCAAGTCATACTTCTCAAACTTGTCATACCACTCCTGCAAGCAAGGCCATCAGCAACACTCCCATCAACAGAAATATAAATAATTGAGAGCAAATACTATCATTAATAAAAGATTAAAGAATGACTTGTAAGTCTAGAAGAGGAATCAGTATGTCATAATAGATCACTCTGATCTTCATTTACCAGAATAGTTACACATGAAAAAAAAAAAACACAATACCAAGCCATGACAGAGCATTCTCGTTCTGAAAGGAATGGGCATAGACAGAAAAAATAAAAAATCAGAAGTGTTACCCAAAAAGCCAATTGGATTTCATTAGTTATGATGATATCAGAAGCAATAAGAAAAAATAAGACCAGAAGGAATCTTGAGAGGCCATCCAGTCCACCCCCATCCTTGCAGGCACAGCCAACCATTCAAACACTCTGTAAGAGAAGATCCACTACGTCCTCGCTGTAGTTTGAATGCTATCGCAACTTTGCTTTCAATGATGGAAATAAAGAACAATCTATTCCTTTCTTTTCAGCCACCTTTTACATATTTGAAGACTGTTATGTAAAGCACAGACTTCTCTTCTTTAGACTAAACAAACCCAATTCTTTCAATCTTTCCTCATAGGTCATGTTTGCTAGACCTCTGCTCATTCTTGCTGTTTTCTGCTGGACTCCCTCCAGTTGGTCTACGTCTTTCTTTGAGCGCAGTGCTCAAAACAGTACAGAGTGCTCCAGCTGAGACCTGGCCAGTGCCAAGTAGAGTGGAAGGATTCTTTCATGTGACTTATATAAGATGCTCCTGTTTATACGTTCCAGTATGATATTTGCTTTTGATGTGGTATCGTGGCACTATTGAATCTTGCTCAGCTTGTGAATGGCTAAAATTTCTGGAGTCTTTTCAGTAGACCCGTTGACTGTATGTTCTTCAACTTACACTTCAGTGATTGACTCTACTCTCGTGGCAGCCTGGCACTGGCTTTAGTCAGAATATTTCTCCAATCTGCCAACATCTTTCTTTAAGTGGTGGTAGACAAACAACACACTTAGTCATGTGGTCTTTACAAGAAACACAAAAGCAGTTGTTGTTACTGTGGAAAGGTTTTAAAGTCTTTTGCAATAAACCAAGTAAACAAGAGGTTTACTTCTAGAAATCAACTTTTTATAATGCAACATTAAATAATTGACAAAACTGACTTCTTCTCCCTGCAGAATCAACTTTATGCTAGTAAAATTGGATCCTGGAACTCTGCATTGTATGATATACATGTATTTGATAAATATTTGAGAGGAAAAAAAAAACAGTTAAGACAGCACACATGTGCGGTTGCAACAGTTTTGCAACTGTTGAAGCATTTTGCCACGCATCTCTTAACCTCATCAGGGACAAGAAAGAACAAGGGTAGGAGTGAAAGATGAGTGAGTGCAGGAGGAACGAATCCTCAGATCACATCTTGGATTATCCTGGAGATCATCTGTGCCAGAGGCAGGCTGGGGTACTCAGCCCAGTCACTGAGCCAGGGATCCACATGCTGGGGGTCCCACGTGCCAGGTGGGACACGTGCTGGGGGTACCATGCTGGGATTCACGTGAGATGCGTCAGCTGTGCTCTGTTCAGGACTGTGCTTTAGAAAGCAGCACAGCACTGCGCCTTCCCACGTGCATCTTTACTATGCAAGCTACAAACTGAGGGTAACTGACAGTAATGCCTGACCCACAGAACCTGCGGGAGACAGAGCTGCTGCAGGTAAATCTTTGTACAGACAGGAGCACTGACAGTTTGAAGGCTGCCTTCAGTACAGAGCTTGCTGATGCCTCACTGCACATACCCCTATGTCAACAGAAGAGAATCTCTCAGCCATTTCCTTTGCAGAACATAACTCAGTTATTCATTAAGTAACCCCATGAAAGGATTGGCTAGGAAAATATGTAACTATTCAGTGGAATTTAATACATTAATTATCATAAAGCTTGATGAAGTGTAGTACTAATTCTCCATAGTTACTATATTTCAGAACACCATACTCATTTTCATCCTTAATTTCTTGATCTATAAAAAAGATGCATGGTTACACAAAGACCTAGTTATCCGGATGTACTTGTCTTGCTGAAATTACTCCATTAACCTTCACTTTCTTTTTGGTCACAGTAAATTGCTTTCTTTAAGCCTGTTCCTCTTACTATTTAATCCAATGTAAATGAGGCAGTAAACCTGGTGTAAAACTCTACTGTAAGGTCCATTCATTGCAAAACCTGTATTGATACAGTCAGGCCACTTGTATTGCAATACTAAGAAATGGTCCTGTCTTTTTCTGCTTAAAAGTAGCACGCAAGGCAATTTGTGAAAAACTTTGTCAAAGAATCCATGATGTTCCTCCTTGTCATCATCTCATGTAGACTGTATAGAAGGGAAGTTGTAACATTCCTGTGCAATTCATTTTGCAGGCCTATGAGAACTTTATGAGAAAGAACGGGAAAGAAAAGCTTCTCCCTGGCCTGGACATGAACCATCAGCAGCTGTTTTTTCTGAACTTTGCACAGGTATTTCACATGCTTGATTGAAGGCTGTGAAAATCACTCCGTTACAGTTTAACAGTAAGTCAGAAAAAGTAGGCTGAGTTTTTAGTTCTAGTAAGCGCCGTCACAGCTGCTAAGCTGAGCAGTGTTATCTACAAGGTAGTGAAATTAAAGTCTTGTTAGGTAAATTTCATCTTACCTACATAAATGAATTCATCTAGAAATAAGTCTGATGGGCAGTTTCTTGTGCTCAAATGCTTTTGTTTGAAACTAAGAGTATACTTGAAAAATAATAATACGTGGTTTCGCTATGTTCCAGTATGAAATTTAATCTCACAGTATTAAGTATTTCATCGTGAAATGACAGCAGGCTTCTTTCTGGACAATCTCATTGCTAACAGATGCTTTTCTTTGTTATGTGTAGGTATGGTGTGGAACATACAGACCAGAATATGCTGTGAACTCCATCAAAACTGACGTGCACAGCCCAGGCAAATTCAGGTCAGCACGTGTAACAATCTTCAGTTTAATTCCTTAATATAACACAGCCTTCAGCTACTGAATTTAAAAAGTCCTATATAGAAGGCTGGGTTTCATTTACCAAGGTAGATATTTAAGCATGTACAGAGTACTAAGACAGCACATTGCAAATGGTTGAGGGAGGCAGACTGCCCCCCAGCCCTAGCACAGTTTTGCTGACAGGAACAGGCGCAACAGTTCCCAGGCAGCTCGCAGGCAGAACAAGGGTGTGGGGGAGCTGTACCCTCTCTTAAGGCCATACAGCTCAATTCTGCCTGCACTACTGAGAAGCTTTGAACAGCCAATGTCAAAGGGCACAGCCACCACATTACCTAATGCATGTGAGAGTTTCAGGAGAGTCCCAGCGACTGCCTGGAACGCACTGTTCTTCCAGAAATCCCCTTGCTCCCACAACAGCTCCTGACAGGGTTCTTATAAAGACTATGAGTGGACTTCTGCTGCCAGTAAATACACAGGTAAAATCTCCAATTAACCTGTGGAGTATGGAGATGTTACTCTTCTAAGAGCAGAGAATAATCCACCTTCTTTTAAATAGTAACACAGACATGAGAGAGATGACCTTTTGTCAGTAGCCTTTGTTTCCCTAAAAATCATCAGAGGGAGGAACTCCTTTCCTACCTAGAGCCAGAAAAACATTCTGCTCCAGCAGGGTGGAATGGCATCCTCACTGCTATCCGTGCTGCACTGCTCATAATGCCTGCAGCCCCACTGTGGGGCTCCACTGTGCCAGGTGCTATGCAACACCACTGTGTTCTCTCCTCTTGCAAGAGTAACAGAAGAGAGTTTTAGCTGGAAGGCTGCTTATCCTCAAACAGTAACAAACCTGTGTGTGTTGGTGCAACAAGCAAAGGTGTATTTTCTGTCTTGTATCTCAGGTTAGCCTTCACAAGAATAGGTGGGCTTGAATTCAGTGGAGGCATACAGGAAAACTGGCTGTTCCAAGTTTAAGTCTACAGGGCAGACTGTTTATTTTAGACCAGAGCAACCTGCTCATCGGTAGTATAACAGTACCTTTGGTCAACAGATTTGTTTGGTCCAACCTGGTGAGATCAAGCAGTAATGCAGACACCACAATATATCTCTTAGATTTGAAAAACTGTCTTCTCCAAGCCTCACATACACAAGAGCTGATTTCTCTCCTGATACAGTTCAGAGCATTAATTTCCGTATCTCTCTTTCAATGGCTTTTCACCACAGAACTATCTTGTTTATCCCACGTACTCAAATATTTGGTGAAAGTAGCGACTGTTCCTTCAGCTGCTGCTTGACTGGCATTTCTCTGTGGGCAGTTTCTGTACTTCCTGCACATCTCTCACAGAGGCCATTTGTGCAAAGTCCTACGCTCAGCTGAATTTGGTCTCAGTGCAGTGCTAACGAGGCCATACTTTGCCCCTTCCTTCTATACCTAATTTGTATGAATCACGAGTCCCCCAAAATTCACTAGTTCAGCATCTTCACACAATCGTGTTTCTATATATCTTGAACACATTACATCACACACTGTGCTGTTTTTTAATCAGTACAAAAGGCTATAAACTTTATATCCAATTACACAAATATTAATGAGGAACTATACTGATGTTCTGAGAAGGTGAGGTAATTTTCAGGATGAGACCCACAGAAGAGCTCTGAAAAAGAAAGCATTTCAGTACACAGGACAGACCCACAAGATGACTGCATCGTGATGCTATTAAAACCACACAATGGCTCCCAATGCACTTAGCTTCTTGGAGTTAGGTTGGTCTTCCTTTTGATTTTTCAAACACTTGCTCCACTAACTGCAGGCTGCATCTCCTACAGGTAGGACAGAGAGTGCTTCATAAAAATGGCTATTTGCATAGAAGAATTTTAGCTTTGGGGTCAAGAGCTCTGAGTACTGGGCTGGTAGAACTGTTTGTCCACTAATAAAAGAAGTAAATAGAAAGATGATTCAGATCAGGTCCTCGCCAAAGGCACTGAAACAGAACCACTATCTGAGCATTAATGTGCAATGTTAAAACACAGCAGGTGCGATGTACCACATCTTCACCTATCTGCGAATATTAGAGAAGGAAGAATTCTCACCCCACTGTTGTGTTGTTTGTTAATAACAAACATAAAAGAGTTGACATTTACACCCAAAATACCTTTTTGCTCTGTTTCTGGCAAAATCGCAATTCAGCAGTTGCAGTGCTTAGAACAGTGAAGCGCTGCTAGATCACTTGAACACCCAGACTGAGTTCAGCCATTTTGCTTTGCCATCTCCTGTGCTGCTGCTGAGACCAGCGGGCAAACAGTTTCACTTTTCCTCTGGCTGAGCTGGTCACATTGCTGCAGGCCCACATCCACGTTGCAGGCCCACGTCCATGCACATTGGTATCCATGTCTGACATTCAAAGCTGAAGCTGCTGTCCTGTATAGGTACGTCCATGCTTTCTTTCCATTCCCAAACCAATGAGCACCTCCTTGCATTTACAGTCACACATGTTCACAATTACACATACAAAAACTGCTTTAGCTGGAATTTCCTCATACTCACTGGAGAGCTGTTGTTTGTTTGAGTCTTTATTCCAAGAAACTCCTTCACTGAAACATTTGTGGAGAACGCCCAGAGAAACAGTATCCTCTTAGTTTAAATCTGATGGGTGTAAAAATGTAAATGGACATTCACTGAGAAGGGAGAGCATATTCCTCCACCTCAGGGCCTCGTTCTCCCAATGCCAGGAAACTCGTCAACAATCAGAGCTATGAAAAAATGCCAGCGAAAACTGAGGACGGGCAACAACCACATTCCTAGAGAAATAAACAGGAGCCCTGTGAGAGCCTGTAGCAACAGAGAGTCTGCTCCTGCATTGCTGGAGGTTGCAGAGGGGAATATAAAACTGAGAAGAGAAAAATACATCCACCACTTCAGGTGAAAGGGAAGCAATAGTCCAAGCTTCGAAATATATCCATTTCCCACAGTATTTTTAAGTGATGGGGGAAAAAGGTTAAAAGTGTGGATCTTTCTGTTTGGGCTGGTTTTGTTTTTTCTCTTTACTAAACAAAGGGAATTAAAAATGCCAAGATGTTCTTGTTTTGTTTTAAAGGGTCATAGGATCATTGCAAAACTCCCCGGAGTTTTCTGAAGCCTTTTCATGCACTACGAAAAGCTACATGGATCCTGTTAAAAAATGCCAAGTTTGGTGATGGAGCTGAACACTCTGCATCTCAAGAAGCTTTCCAGAAAAACAGAAATTATGAACTAATTTTGACAAGAGGCAGAGGGAAGAAAACTGGGAGAAACATGCTAAAGAAGTCCCCTTAATTCTTAGTAAGCAGGCAAACAAGAAGCAACCACACCAAAACAACCTATTTCTGCAGCGAAGGATAACACCAACGCAGCGGTCACTGCTGTGGCTGTCGGCTGCTTCTCCTGCAGCCAGCCCTCAGAACACACACCGCTCAGCCGCGTACAGCACTGCTTCACTCACAGCTCATCCTGCTCCCCACTGGTCAACAGCTTTTTGCATTATGTTTTTTAAATGTCAAAGTACAACACATGATCTCCCACCGGTTGATGAATGCATATTTCTGATCTAGCAGAGGAAGGAAGTATTAAGTAACACATGGTATTGTTCATCGTAATATGGTAATGAGGCCACAGTTTGCATCCTGTGTCAGAGTCTGTACCCTCTGCGGTTACGATAAATCTGTTCTACCGAATGTTTTCATTTCTACTTGAAACCATTTATACAAAGGGAGTCCAAAGATGTGCCACAGTTAAATAACCTCTTGCTAATTATTCCATCGTGTATTATTTGAACTCACATTTACAACAGTTTATTTACTGCTTTCCAGCCAACCTGAAATTGTAGGTAATTTATTAATTTTTGAACGTATAATCTGTAAGATTGTGATCAAAGACCCTCTCACAATTTTCTATGCTTTTTCTTGCTTTCTCTAATGTTGGTCTTTTTTAAAGTTTCTAGCAATGTATAAATCACAGTTTTTGTATTTAAATCTGAGTTACACTTTTGACTTAAACTACTGTCATATATTTTATCAACATCTGCATAGAACTGGCCAATTTGAGTAATGTGTGTAATCAGACAGTAAGATAGAGCCTCCAAAACATGTTCAGTGCAGAACACTGACAAGTGTACTGTCAAGTACAGCTTTCAGACTGACTTTCTCAGCAGTGAGGGTTTCTATCCTGCACGTAATTTGTACATGCTCTAATGGATGTCAGTCCTCATACCAGGAAAGCTGCACAGCTGCTTACAGTAATGGAGCTTTAAATGAGAAGGTAATGGGCTTTAAATCTGCAATGATAGGTACTGAACATCGTCATGCAGATAGCAAAGGAACTTACTGCTTTGTATACCAAAGCAAACACATTTCCAAAAATAAGTGTCAGATACCTCAGATGACTGCTACAATAGGTATATCTGAAAACCTATGTTCCTTTTAGCTTTTTGAGTTTGTCATCTGACAAAAACATTTTGATAATAAACTGAAATTATAAGCCAAATGCAGTGTGTGTTCTTTACAGGAAGTATAGAAGTGTTTTGTCCCCCTGTATGGTCTTCTATATGTGCCCCTGAGCGCTGCACCTCAACATCTGCAACTGGCAGGGAGAACTCAGACCCATTCGTTCTGGTAACAACTATTAGCAGACGTTAATAGATTATGTAGTACCCAAGGAAATCACACCAACATCAACAGCAATAAACTTCTAACATATTCTTAGGAAAAATTCTTGTAAAAGAAAGCATAAAATAGAATCCCTTTTATGAATTCCTGTCAGGAAGAGTCATGCAAAACGCAGGAACAAAAGCAAAGGCACTCAGCAGCTCCACTGCTGCTGGGGGTATGGCAGCTGCAGCCTCAGGTTCAGGGAGGCAATGGAACGATCTTTGCTCATGATGCACCTGGACAGACCAGGTGGCCTAAGGCCACCACAAAGCGTATAACCAGAAGACAGGCAAAGCTAGGCCACTGTTAGCTACCAAGTGGTCACATACGCCCTGCTTTCGTTACATGAAATCACACCAACAAGTGAGTGGAGATCTGGGAAACAACCTACAGACGCTGCACGATTTGGTGTCAGAATTTTTATGAGAAGGTTTAAAGAAAAAGGAACAAGACATAGTAGGGATCAAAACACTCTTGACTTGTTCATAAAAGCCATATTTACATATGCCAAAAAACTAAAGCCACACACACAGTTCTCAGACCACCACCCTCCCTCCTTCACACAGCTCTGTGGGCTGCACTAAGCACAGGATCAGCAAATGAGGCTGCTCATTTCCTTCCTCCCCTCTGGAGCAGGTAGGAAAATGAACGAAGGCTTGGTGCTGCTCCCGGCCAAAGCCGCTGCATCAGGGGAGCGTGACTACTGAAAGAGCCCCATTGGGAAACGGCTACGCACCGGGACCAAGAGCAAACAGAAGAAGTCACACTCTGCAGAACAGCCCCGAATTGCATCAGTCCCAGTGCTGGGCCTGTCCTGTGCCCCTACATCAGCCTTGTCTTCTCCAGCACTCTTACCTACAAGTCACTAGGCACATCTGCTAAGTGCAGCAAGGCCATGTGTTAGCATTTAACAGAGAAATAACACGTACAAGACCTATTTTAAAAAAACAAACTTTAACCAGGAACACTTACAATTTTCTCATTCATGAGAAAGTGAAAATAAGGTCTTCCATAAGAGAAACAGAGAACTAACAATTGAGATGCAAGGTATCTGACATTAAGCAAGCAGTGAAAAATTGGAATATACCTTTTATCACAGCTTGCAAACTAATTAGCACCAGTGAAGCTTTTCCTTTTTAGAAAGTTAATGTCAGGAAAATATTTATAGGTATGCCACAGGAAGCATCCACCAAAGGCCTCAAGAACAACAAAGCCTGAAAAACACGTCACTCAATGTGGCATTCACATTTTGCTCCCCCTCAGGTCTTTGTAAGCACTCTAACAGATTTCACAGCAGAAGTACAACTTGTAGGCAACAGCACTGCTTCTTTCTAGGATTTTGTTGTTCAGGAAACCACCACATTCAGTGCCAAAAGTTACAGAAACAATAAATGCAGCACCAGCAATGGAGGCACCGTGCTGCTGAAGCCCTCCCCTTCCGGTAATGTTCACCTGCTTTGGCTGCACTGCCTAAGAAAGGCAGTGCACAGAATAAGCTAACATGAGAGAGATAGGAAGAATCTGTGACAGTGTGTAGAAGAAAAATCAAAGTGTGCCCTATCAGGCATGTCATGTGTTAATTTTCAAAACCAAAGAGAGTCAAATAAAGCAAAAAAGGACAGCATTATTGACAAGGAAGTCTAGGAATTCCTGGAAGAGGAGAGTATCCCACTCCTAAAAGAAAAATATATATGTTAATATCCATTGTGTATTTAAATTGATCATGATTTGTGGACAGACATGGAATACCTTCTCCTCGTTAGATTCCTCTAATTCACTTGCCCATGGCCATATTCCCACAAAGGCTGCTCAACACAGTACCCATTTTCTTATCTAAGCCACCGAGGAACTGATGTTCCTCAATGAGGCAGAAACCTTCAGGACATGTTCTGCCTCTCAAGCTGCACTGCTCTCTGCATCAATCAGCGTTACTTCCCATCCGCACCGCACTGTGACCTGGCTACCTGGCCAGCTCCTGGCCCTTCACAGACGCTGCTGACACTTGTGAGAAGCAGATGCTGACAGTGTCTTTACAATTAAAACATTTAGACATGTGATCTATCTGCTTTAAAGGAAAGGTGAAGCAGCAACCAAATCCTGATGCGCAAGCGTGGTTGGCAAAGGGCAAGGTAATTACTTTGAACTCATCTAGAGATGTGATGTACTGTCACTTACAGACTTAAAACACAACCAAGCGTCTTCCAAAAGGACGAAATCGAGGTCTATGAAAATTTAAGATTTCTGTTAAGTGAAAATCTGCGGTGGTCATATTCACAGGAGATTAAGTTACGTATCTCAAAAGTCATCTGCTACAGATTAAATCATCCCACTCACCTAATAGAAGTTTAAAAAAATACTGTTTTATTGGTAGATGTTGGAGTACACTCTCCTCCAGAAGAATCACAGAGTGCATATTGTGTCAGTCACAGTGTGAGCACAGCAGAATTTGAAGTTACTTTATGGAATATAACAACTTTCCACAGCTGAAGCAGTGTTTCACAGAATGGAAAACATTTAGTTCAGAAAACGAAGTGGCAATAATAATAACAACAATATATATCCTGCGTTTTGGTAACAAACAGATTTCCCCCCCAATTATTCAGATCCCATGTGCCTTTCCATCTCCCTTAGCTTGCGTTACCTCGAGCTGCTCCTCTCACATCTCATGCCCAGACACCAGAACCACTACAGGAAGAAGTTACAACACTGACTCAACACAGAAAAAATATTTGTAAAATCATCCTTTAACAGAAACAAGTCCTGATGAGCTCAGCCCAAACTCTGGGGCTCAGTAATGGTTTGAAGGCTGGATTTGTGCCCTTGCATGAATATGTTCACTCCCTCACGTACGTTCAGCTGGGCGTTGTACTGCCCGCTGTCTCTGGCACTCAGCTGTGTGATGAGAAATGCTTAGTATGCTCCACACCAAACATAATTACCTCAAACAAGGGAAATGCCTCCTGTATTCAGGAAAAAAAACAAGCACGCTGCCTTCCCCACACTGCAGACCCCTTACAGCCTTTACAGGTACCATACAAAGATAGTTGAACACAACAGAATCCATCAATCACGCATCTGGGACAAAATTTCTCACAATGACAATATTCACAGCTGTGAATTTCTGCTCACAGCTGCTGCTTTGCACTGACCTTCTGGTGACAACACCACCATTCAGTGTGTCCTGCACCAACCATGCAGATACCCACGTAGCACTGCACATTGAACTAATGGGAACAACAGAAAATAGAAAGAATCCTTTGTAAGATTTCACATTACACAAACCATTTTACCACTTTAAGGCTTCCTTCCTTATATGGGGATTTACTCATAAAGCTTTAAGATTATAAAAAAGATTTCGATCTATTTCCACCTGGTTACTATCAAATGCCCCATATCCATTCCAAGTCTGGTGTCCCAACGATGATACACCAGTATGATACACCAGACTGAACAAGAGCCAACTCAGTATCTGTCCTCCTCACTATTGTAGCAGATACACAATACAGCATCCACTTTTGTTTTATTACATGCAAGCATTGCTATACATTCATGTTAGAGAAAGAAGACAAGGTCAAGAAACAAGTACAGCATATGAACAAAACTGTACGATTTGGTTGCTGTAGGATCTCAGAAGTCAGAATCCAGCTGAGAGTTGAGCCAGGACATGGGAAACACCCTCCTGCACAGGGCACCTTCAAGGTAGCTCCAGGGCACCTCACAAACCAGTTTGCCAGTTATACTCATCAATCAGCATATTTTAGATATTTGGATACTGCTTTAGTTAGAGCCTTGAACATCAGAACTGACACAGGCAACATGAATTTGTATTGTAAGAGAAACCCATGTAGGAGCAGAAGACAGATGCCCTGCTGCTGTTGAGACATCCCATGCTAGCTGCAGTTTCTTAAGGACTGGGCCGCATGCCCACGTGTACTGCATGCCTGTAGCCCAGCTAGGAGGTGATGAAGTGCGGCATAGTCATTAATCACCATGACGAGCCACGGTAACGTAGACAAAATGGATGGCAGAAAGCACGACTCAAAGCACTGCTAGGGACGGCAGTGAGTATAGCAGCCGCAACTCCTGCGCTCCTCCCTGAGCAAACCACTCATCCACTGCATCCTCAAGCAGATGCAAACACAGAACGCTGCAGACTCACCACGATGCCTCCTCCTGTTTACAACACTTCCTACTCAGTTGAGGACAACCTTTGGGGCTGGGCCCAACCAACCAGCCTGCTTCTGGCTCCAAACTCAGCTGCGTTCCATGAGGTGATCGATCTCACCCAAACACTGAGCTGCTCCCGTGACCTCCTCCCACTGCCACCACCTGCAGGAAGGCAGGGAGCGCTGGCAGCTACCACCGGATCATTAAACCAATGCGCTATTAAATCACTTTTAAACAGCTCAGCTTGCAGCGTGCACTACCAGGGAAGCCGCTCTTCATCCCTCTGACACCACCAGGACACACAGCAGCCCTGGGATAAACCGGGGCTCACAGCAGCGGAGCACCATGTCGCCATGTTGTGTGGAGCAGCCGCTCTCAGCACAACCAAGGTTTGCACGAAAACGAACTCAGATGCTGTTTTCACACAGCAGCTCTGCGTAAAAAGAGTATTTTAAAATACAGATATTCCCCATGTGCCACTGACTGCGGAGAAGGAGCGTGCACAGCCCCGCACCTGTGCCACAGCTGCACCTCCACACACGGCCCGACCCAGTCCTGCAGTTGCACAGCAGGTGCTCGCAGCAAACAGACCCGGTGCTGTAAAGCACAGCGCCAGGGGGCAGCCAGCCGCACTCAGCTGATAAAAGCAGCATTCTGTCACACAGTTCCTACCTGTGCGCCCGCTCACACTGCAGGATGAGGTCCAACGAAGCGCTGGGTGAGCCGCGCCGCACTCGGGCCCGATGCCGGGTCAGCCCCCTCTGGCGCTCGTACACACGCGGCCCCACCCCCACAGCAACCTGGGCACGGCCCGCACCCTCACAGCCTGCGGCCCCGCCCCCTTCCAGAAGGTTCCAGGCCCCGCCCTGTGCCCGTGTGGCCCCGCCCCCTTCCAGAATGTCCCAGGCCCCCCCCCTCCGTGCCCTCCCGCAGCGACCAGGATGCTGTCGGGGCAGCTGGGGACGCTGCTCCCACCGCGCTCCCCGGGATGTCGCTGCCCCATGCAGCAGGCACAG
>JANHGO010008226.1:0-45113 GCA_024606505.1 Aquila spilogaster
GCAAACTATCTTTAACTATCCCCCTCTAGCCCCCCTTTATTCTAAATTCCAGCAGAACCTCTACCTCTTGCTTCACCGTTCAATGTGTCTGAGTAGTTTAGCCAGGATGACATGCAGAAAAAGAAGAATTGTCTCTACATGACCCAAGATTAGCAAAAGCAAACTGCCTTTAGACAAGATGCCTTATATAGCATTCTGGAATCAACCGTTAGTGTGATCTCTTGCCTTGGCATCTTGTCCTGCTCCGCCTGAGTCTCAGGGCATCCTATGACTTTCTCTAATTATCTTCTGGCTCCAGGCCAGTTCATTTATCTTCCCTCACCTTATCTCATAACTTCATTCTCTTGCTTTGTGGTTACTGAATGAAGCCATGCAAAGGCTGCACTGGGATCCAAGTGCATTGTTGACTTTGAGTAACAATATGTGCCGTCATTTCAGTTGTTGTTCCAATGCCTGTAATCAAACAAATGGAAATGTACAGCTTCTGTAGTGTTTGCTTTATATGATTGTTTTGTATATGCAAATTACATTACTTCAGTGTATAGTCATCCAGATGTATCTTTGAGATATCAGAACTAGATAGTCAAGAAAGTAGATGTACCCTGTAAGTTGCAAAGGAGGCAGTTGTTTTGTGACAAGTATTTAGGTGACAGAAAATAGATTGTTTGCAGAAGGTTCCACCCTACATAGCCATGAGGCTGCTCAAAAGATGAGAACTAGTGTTTGATGCTGTTTTCAGCAAAGCACCCCACAAAAGGAACTCCACAAAAGGAACTTTAAAAAGACCGAAGAGTTCAATTGAAGGACACATGGAGACAACCATAAGGGGCCTCGGCATCACCACCAGAAAAAGACTAAGCAGGTACAAGGAGGCAGAACACTGTGTAAATGATTTCAGGGAAAGTACTGAATATGTATATACGGCCTGGGGAAAATCTTCACATATATACATTACTTGTGTTATATAAGTTGAAGATCTTTTGTGCAAGTTATGCGTGTTAGGTGGAATGATTTCCTATGCATTTGTCACTGTAATAAAGAATGCCTGCTTCTTAATATCACGTTGGTCTTAAGGAGTTTCATTCAGACTGGAGTGTGTCTGAATCACAGAACAGAATCACAGAACTGTAGGGGTTGGAAGGGACCTCCAGTGATCATGTAGTCCAACCCCCTGCCAAAGCAGGCTCCCTAGACCAAGTTGCACAGGTAGGCGTCCAGGCGGGTCTTGAATATCTCCAGACAAGGAGACTCCACAACCTCTCTGGGCAGCCTGCTCCAGTGCTCAGTCACCCTTATTGTGAAGATGTTCCCACACACATTTGTGCGGAACTTCCTATGCATCAGTTTGTGGCCGTTTCCCCTCGTCGTATCACTATGCACCACTGAGAAGAGATGCAAAAGCTATCTTTTGAGATCTGTGGTAGAGGATCATTTACAACCAGCTAATCTAAAGTGTGATTTTGATGGTATGTTGAATAGTTTCAAAGCTTTTTGTGGATAGTAACTAATTGCCTTATCACTTGCTCTTTATTATAAAAATTCTAAGTAAATTTGTTAAGCTGTTAAAGTGCAGAGGAATTACTATAGTTTATGTGGAATAGGTTTTATGCTGCTAATATTTGAAGCATGTAGTATCACTTTCAGATTTAAAAAATTCTTTCCCTTCTCCATCTTCAGTAAGAAAGTCATGACTTTCTTAGGATATGTAATGAGTGAGTTCATGGAGTATGACAGCTCATGCCAAAATACTAAAGCCTACAATGTTGCACTGGCTACCTTGCCTAACTTCTTGTTCTAGCAGAAGTTTGCAGTTAATTTCCCCTCTTCTTAGCACAAGTTGATGCCTTCGTACATGATGCTCTCTTCATAAAGACCCATTAATAGAGAAGTTTGGAGGCTCTTTCTCTTTGCAGCAGCCAAACGATACACTTGGTCCTTCTAAGCATGTTTGCAGTGAGGATTTTTTTTCTCCTAAAATCTTTTGAACATCTGTGCTGTAGCTTTTGGGAGATGCTTGCCTGTGACTCCAGGCTTTCTCAAGGCTCTGGCATATCGCCAGGAACCAGCCTTCAGCAGAACTTTGCTTTTAGGATGACTAAAGGCCAAGGTGGACGGGGCTGCTGCTCATCTGGGTTGCAAGGTACAGAGAACAGGGAGGGACTATGTGAAAGGAGGGAAGTATATAAGAAGAGATCAGAAGAAATAGAAGTGTTACAAGAATACTTTTGCTAGTGAGATATAACTTCCCAAAACTTAATCCTAATCCATTTAAAGTGACAGTGGTTAGAGAATAAAGATTTATTCATTCTATTAACTACTATTTTTCTTGGTGGAACCCTTTCTCACAAATGGCTTGCATGGTCCAGTTGGCAGAAAAGTCAAGTGTAACTGTCAGTAGCCAAGTGTGTGACCTCAGGGTCTGTGAGTGCTTTGGGGATTGAATTTCAGATTAACATGTCTAAGCCTTTATTTTTAGAGGTGTGGATGAATGAAACACAAAGCTAATACCTAAAGGGGTCAGGCCACTCATTCTGATGGTCTGTCTTGGTTTGTGAATGAGAGGAACTGGATAGTAAACTGCTGCCTGTGGTTGTGCTACACTGTTTGGCTGTTCCTTGTATCCTCACTGGCATCATCTCTGGCCCTTGTGTCTTCATCCTCTCCTCCAGGGAGTTCCACATCTGTGTCTCCCTTGGCCATTGAGTTGGTCAGCTCAAAGAGGAAATTTCAAGTAATGAAATGGCATTATTTCCTTCTATAAATTGGTTTCCCAGTGTAGGCTAACGGAGTGCCAGTGATTTATAAAGCTTATACATCACAAGAAGGAATAATGGGGAAATACTTTCCATTTTTAAATCTTAAACAAAAAAAGAGGCATCATCATGAATTTTATGGCTGGGTCATAATACATCTTTATAGTAATTAACATATTTCTATATTTAGAGAAGCCAGCACTTAATTTCAGGATTTATAGGAAGCTGTGGGCACTGTCCTCCCAAACTCAGTCTATGGTCGTGCTCCTGAATGAGATCTCCGGGGCAGCCAGTGTTCTTGGCACTGCCTGGTCCTGCATGCTGCCTTTTCCATCCCCATGCCATGTTGAGGTGTAGGAGCCTTCGGGGATCAAGGTGCCCTCCTGCATGGTAAGTGGTTTCACCTCTCTCATTGGACAGAGCTGATGGTTCAGTTGCCAGCTGGCCACTGTACTGGTGGGAAGGTGCATTTCTACCCAGCTCAGAGGTAAAAGATAATTTATCACCTTCCCTGAATAACTGCCATCAGTCCACCTGCTGGTCAGTTTTCTTGGAAACGTGATCACCTGCTCATATGTGTTGGTACTATTGATTGAGCTGCTGTTCTCCTTTTGCTACTGCTGGCACTGTGGCAGCTCTGACAACGGGGCCTGGACTGAGCAGCTGGGAGAGGGCTCTGCTGCTGTGAGAAGTCCTCCACGGCAGCTGTATGCATTGTGCACTTCATCTCGTTTTGCAAAAATGTGATGAGAAAATGTCAAAGATTTATAGAACTTTGATGTATTACAAAAGCATGGCATTTGTCTCTCTGAGGTCTTAGTGTTTAAAAGTGGTTAACTAACGCACAGGGGTCCCTTAGCTGGGGAGAAACAAAGGGGTGGTCAGTGATGAGAAAGAGAGCTGAAAGAGGTAACCTGACTGCAGAGAGAGGCACAGCCACAGCTTTGGTTATGATGTTTTGTTTCAGTCCTGGTTATTCGTGTAAACTGTGTTTATCTGTCAGCGCTTCGTCACGCTGCCTATATGCAATCTACCTCTTGCAGAGAGGTTCATATCCAATAGCACTCGCTGACAGAGTTTGAAAGCTTGTCTTTTCAGACTTCTCTTGTTGAGCTGTATTCAACTACTCAAGCCAATACCTTCTCCTCTGCTGTGTGTCTTTATAAGTGGTGCATGTCTGGCAGTGGTCACGAGCTGTAGACTTTGTGAAATAGCAGTCTCCATGCTGGTTATTTCAAGTTGACATTTAGCTCAGCTATAGACTGGAAAAAACCTTAAAAGAATAAGAAATCTAACAGTTGCCTGGTGGTCTGAGCTCAGCAGAACAGGACAGAGGATCTCTTCTGTGGAGATTGCCCATTAAGAGCATTCAGCCTTGATTTTGTTGTTTTCTTGAATTCAGTTATGTTTCTGATCAGTTTTCTGAGTCTTTGCAATATCTTAGGAGAACGTGTTAGGGTTATTACAACTATTTATATACCAGAAAAGTTTGGATTATCTATTTTATTACAGCTAAATGAGTTTCTTTGCTGCCTAACTGTGTTATCTACATAAATAACTGCAAATCCTCAGTTGCAGCAATCCTTCATTTTGGCACCAACTTTAATATCATTGTTTATTTTTATCTATTGTGTTCCATGTGAGATTAAGGAAAGGTTTATTTTTTTATTAAATGGCAACAGTTATTGCTGATGGATGATAATTTACAGCTGTATCACCAGTAAAAAAGAAATAAACCTTTTGTTTTTATTATTCTCTTGGAACTGATTACTGGTATAAAAGAAATAAAACAACTCATACATCCAGGAAAGCTTATTGCATTATCAAGCAATACACCTGCCTAACTGATGAATAGGACTCAGTCACGCAGTTAATAAATGGCTGGAGTTATTTCAGCCTGAAACATAGCAGAATAAAACAGCGCAAAATATTTGGCAATATTATGATGGCAATTTTACCATCATAACAGAGTCAGAGGTGTTAGCTGTGAGCTGAATGAAGTGTTCTGCTTTGACCTTCCGGCTTTTCAGATTAATCCTTTTTTTTCCTAAATATCATAACGGTCCCTTTATCTTTATAATGTTTAATTTGAAGCTGAAACAGGCTCTGTACTAATACAAGTATTTTAAATATATAAAACTCTTTTTTTTTCTGGAAAAATAAGCTGTTTTCTCAGTAATTCTCTAATCATCCTAACAATAGCTAATCAACACTCACAGAGTTTTGCTCAGTAGTGTTTTACAGTCCCCCATTAGGCTACCATCTGGTGACAATAAGTATCCCAGCAGAAGCAGATTGAAGCGTTACTCTTGCAGGCCTCCCCCTGCACTGGCCCTGTGTAATAGACTGCACAAATTCTGCAGATGAAAGAACAGGGGAGCAGGATGAAGAGTTCATAAAGAAAAACAGCTCAAACTCCGCTCCCACCTCTTTGTCTCAGGCAGAGGTACTCTGGCTCCTTGTGATACCTATTGATTTTACTGAGCTTTTAGTAAGAGATCTTCATCCTGAGCTCATGAGAGCTCAAGGTTGAGCTGTGCACACCCTCCTTGCTGACTTCTTTGCCTTCGTGTTTGGTAACTGAGGGTAGGGTTGGTCTCCTCAGATGAAGTTGGAAATGATTTGTATGTCTGGCCTCATTTAAACTTCAAGAGAAGACCTGACATGTGGCACTGCGTGCCATACTATTAACGGGAAACAAAAAGCCTTTTGTTACGCTAATCTACATGTATTTCAGAAATGACAGTTCTCAGCTAGAGGCTCCCATAATTGTTTGAATTGTATTTGAAGGAGAGGATGACATTAAAATTTTTAGATAAGAGAAACTTATGAAAGCTTTTTTTTCTTCTTTGTGTGCCTGGGGCAAACTTTCTTGAATGATCTTGCAAAGGAGAGTCGGATTTGGCAGCTTACAAATTCAATGAACTCTTCTCTCACCTTTTTGCCTCAAATATATGGAACCTCAAAATAAATTTGAAGTAAGCTTGTGGGCTTTCCATGCAAATTACTCTTGTCTCCCGCAGTCAGACAACCTTCAAAGTACAAATTAACTGTTTCTGCTGACAGCTTTATCTCCGTCTTGTTTCACTACATCTTATGCTAACTTTCCTTGGTTCCTGTTGAACATTGCTTTCTAATTCTTGTTCCCTTTTGAACGAGGGAAACTTATGTGTAATTTGTAAATAGGTATTTTTCTGTTTAACATAATTCAGGTCATTAAAGCCAGTGCAAATCAGCTCAGTGGAAGAACTGCTGGGTGAATTCTGATCTTTTTAAAAGCCAGCTAGAGCCATTACTGGAAAGTAGCTGTCAAAGTTCAGTGGTATTTGGCTTCAGATGGCGTGTTTGTAGCTTTCTCAGAAGCCAAAACAAATTGTTAGCTATTAGAAAAAGCAAACTGGTTCTCCTATTCCCTTTACATTGTTCTGAAAGGTTCTCACAAATAGTTGTGAGAAACAACTGCGCTGACTATTCAATAATTAAAAAAAAAAAAAAGATTTAGACTCCTGGGAGGGCAAGAGCGTAAAAGTTAGAGAACTTTGAATCATTTATTTACATTACGCAGCCCTATTTTTCTACACAGCGACTTCCGGCTTCTTCTGGTCTCCCTTAACAAAGAGGAGGTCCAAGAATGGCAGATGTACAAAGCATTCTTGGTATGTTTGTGGACCATGTTGCCCTCCTAAATCAAGCACAAATTACCTGAAATAGTACTGCTGGTTGGTCATGATGACCAGGCACCCACCACACTGTTTCAAGGCTTGCAGGGGGAAACTGTAGAGAGCTTTTGTTGTCAGTTGAGTAGAACCTGAGAGCTGGATGAGTCCACAGCTGAAAGTCAAGCAGGCTTTAGTTCTTCTCACAGTGATGATTATTGAAGGTAGCACAGATTGCTGTTAGGCTTTGTAGAAAGCTGTCTCTTGAAAAAACTGATAGTTTGCATCCCTGTCATCTGAATGGCATCTAAATCACCACGATGTTGAATTGCCATTGCCATCAATAAGGCATGCTGAGGAAGAGCAGAAAGAGAAGACAAGTTTGTTTTATACATTTGATGCTGTAGAGTTCTGACACGAGGCTGTATATCACTTCAACATGTGGTTCTTATCAATTTACATTAGAATTCACTGGAGAGTTGGCTGTCTCTTCTTATTCTTATACTGGACATTGAGTTTTCCAAGAGAAACCTGACCTGATAATTTTGATGGTGCTTCTAAGGCTATTGAAAGAGTATAAATGAATTTATCTCCTCTGATCGTAAAAATCAAAGCAAGCACCCACCACTCATTAACAGCAGACCATGACCCGAAGTTTCAGTAATCCAAGAACAGTGTACATCTCTCAGGCTTTTCAAAATGGTACTCTTCAGCCAAGTTATCAAATCAATTTCAACTGCTGAATCAGCTGAATGTTCTTGCAGTACAGGAAATGACACGTGGTAATATTTCCAGGGGGTCATCTTATTTACATGATTCTTCCGTGGAGCTGCTTTCACCGCTTCTTGAGATCTTTGTGCAACAAACTCTATCTGAACTGCATACATCTCAGAAGCCTTCTGTGACTATCCCCTCTGGATGAAATCATGCAATTTGTTACAGATGTCTTTTTCTTAAGACTTATTATTGCTCTTCACGTAGTGTTTTACAGTTCCTTAGAATTTTGAAACTGCTAAATGAGAAAAAGCACTTCAAGTAATTTGTCTTTTCCTTGCATAATAATTCAAGGTTCACCTTCCATCTAGACTTTGCTAGTTTGTCTTCACCCATTAAGATTTATCTTAGCCAAAATAAGAGAGCTTTGACTCTTCTCAAAGATGGAGAAGTAGTATTTCTTTTTTTAAATGACCTCTGTTTTGTTTTTATCCCTGAGTTATCCCTGAGCACTGCTGAGCTGGGCAATGGGAGGGTGAGGGGTTGCTTTAGTAAGGAATGGGGAGAATGTGTTGATAAGACAGAGGAATGTGGTTTAGTGGGCGTGGTGGTGATGGGTTGGTGGTTGGACCAGATGGAGGACTTAGAGGTCATTTCCAACCATGATGATTCTATGATTCTAAGATTTAAGAATCTTATTTTTCCATGTGGTGTGAAATCATTTCAGTTATCTGTACATTTTTGGTAGTTTGAACCTTCATTTCCTTTGAATCAGCTATAATAATAACATAAGCCTTCCTGAATTTTGAGGCTCATTTGGGAGTTGACTCCTCAATATGAAGTGGTCAGTGGGCAAACACTCCTCTATCTCTTACAGATGGCATAAACAATGGAAACAAATTGTTTTGTTAGGACATTCACGTTAATAATACAGTTCATTGGATTCCTGTTGTCAGCTTTTTCTTTTCTCTGATACCTTTCTGTGATGAAGTTCAGGAATGTGCTGCTCACCACAGGAGTGCTGCTGGAGCCTCAGAGAAACCTATACACATGCTTAAATGTTTTGCCAAACAAAGTGAGGAGTGAACTTACGTGATATGAGTGCTTTTCTAAAACCTGTTGTAGGTATTAATACCTACTCATATTCAGGACTTACTGGACCCCAGTGAGCTCTGCCTGGAGGCACTAAACCTGCCAGCTGGGAAGGGGTTACATTGTGCTATGGTGGCTCTTGCCATGCAGCAATGCACGGCTCAGAGGCAGACCTTACTCTTGGCTTAACACTCAAAAGGCAAAAAACAATACTCAGTATGTTTTAGAAGCATGTTTGGTTTAACCTTTCTGCTGATTAGTTGGGTTCTTCCTGCCTGTTTGACAATGGCACTGTTACTAACTCCTCAAGTTTTATGTACATTTTAAAATTGATTAAAGAATTGTGACTATGCAAAGGACCCAGTGGGTGCTGCAGCTGAGCTGCGTGAAGTGGCTGGGCTGCTCTGCACAGGGGCGCCTGCTTTGGGATGGGCAAAACTCAGACTGCAGTTACAGGACTTCTGGCATCACTGCCTTGTGCAGTTACCTGGAGCAGGGATGCCTCTCTGAATTCCAGTCATGTCTTTGACTGGACTGAAGACAAGTGCTGAGCATTGAACCCACTTTTGGAAATGAAATTTAGCTGAGATGCGAAAATAGGATTCCCTTGGTCTATTGACAGCTTCTAAAGCATCAGCAAAGTGGGATGGAAAACAGGTTTATAAATGCAATATGTTATTTACTGGTGGAATGCCTATGGTGAAGTGTTTTGAATGAGCTTGCTGCTGAAATTGTTAGTGAGCTGAATTGATAAAAAAAAAAAAAGCAATGGCGTCATTAGTTGCCATGATACAAAGTAAAGCAAAAATTTTCACACTGTTATTACTGTAAAATAAAATGCTCACTATCTTATGGATACTACGTTTGAACCGTATTTGCAAACCTTCCCAGAATATATAAACAGCTGTTCATCTTTTTCCATACCAGGTGCTTGAAAAGCTTTTTACAGCCTGTTTCTGGGGCTTAGCAGCTTCTTTCTAGTGCAGTGACTGGTGTTTGATACATGAATAAATCAGGCAAAGCACATCACGTAATATAAAAGAATCAAAAGAGAATGTTCCTCGTTACTCCTGATATATATGCTCTCAGAGATGCGATGAATACCTGACTAGTAATGGAAACACATACAAAATTTCACGAATCAGTTAGTTTGTCTGTACTCCAGTGACTTTTACCAGTGAAGTGTTTTAGATAAAGCCATTCTTTTGTACAAGCATGGAGCTTCTTGAAAGTGCTTGTATCTGAATCTCAAGTGGGAAATTGCCACGTGATTGAAAAAGGTGTAACGTCCTAAAAGATAGAAAGCAACTTCATATGGAAAATGTTGTTCTTACGGCGTGGCAAATTACCTGAGGTCTCCCCTGAGATCAGGGCACCATTGTGTTAAGCTGTATATAAGCAAAATTGTGTGCATTTATTTCTCCTACCTGTTAGAGTTTTCTTCTAAAGAGGTTTCCTATCTCAGCCAGAACTTATGAGTAAGTTGTGAGAACCATTTAGTGACGTTCTGCTTTGGGTGAACCAAGTGAAGGCGTCCTGGAGGAGGACAACAGTAAAAGTAGTTATTTGTGGAGAAATTCTAGAAAACACAGAGAAGACAAACATGCCGACTGCCTTCAAATTGCCGTTTTCCTTATCGCATTTGAGAAACACTCTGGAAATGGGAAATGGGGTAGAAGTGATGCAAGTCCTTTGTGTTGAAGGAGGGAAAATGCCCACTTAGTTGCGTGGGTGCTGCTGATGATCTGCGCGTTCTTTCACTGAGATGACTCTTTGTGACTTGAAATGTGGATTCAGCTCTCCCTTATGAGTTCAGAAATTACTCTTCAAAAAAGTGCCAAGCCTTGTAATAGATTTGTGTGGCTATGACAAATTATAGGAAAGAACAAAAACATTTTCTTCTTACTAAAAAATAGGGCAATTTGAGTCACTTTTCACAATGAGCATTTTAATGTAATGGCATCTCAGTAGTCAGATCTTCTTAAAGCATATTCCGTGACAAAACACAACCATTTGCTGTGCCCTTTGTGTCATTAAAGAAATTGGACATATTTAGTGTTCCTGAGGAATGCTCTTAAAATCATTCTTCACTGTTCCTTAGACCGCAACAATTCTCAAAGCAGTTACCTGGTGGTTTCTTTTTCCTGGCAAATGTTAAGACAAACTGTTGCTTCAATGGGCCCAAGGATTTCAGCAGTTTATGGCATTCTTCCTAAACCCATGTTCACTGAGAGATGTCCATAGAAGTGAAAAGATTATAGTCCAGGTGCAAAGAGGTGTTCAAACACTTTAGGTAGTACTGTTCAGTAGAAAGTCACCATATATCAATGGACTGATACCGCAGCGGCCAGCTGGGGAGCAGCGGCTTAGCTATTGGATTGGAGCAGTCGTGTCATGTTTTGTGCCACTCATTGCAGTACCAGAAGGGCAGCTCTGACTTTTCCAGACTTCTCAACATCTGTGGGCTGGGGGTACCTCTGACAGCAACAGATGCAGTGGCCATTCTTCTTGCTTCCGGGACAGTTTTCTTGTGTGCTCAGCTGAAACTGAGAAAATGGGATTTGAAGGTAGTTTTAGCAGGACTTTTCATCTATTGTATGGACCAGCACCTGGGTTATGTAGGAATGAAGCAATCCCATTTTCTGATCAGGATGGTCAAGGGAACCTCCTGAGGTTGCTGATATCTACAGTTGACACCTCTCCTTGATGGCAGAGAACCAAGCTGGGGACAGGGAGATGGGCCAGCACATCACTGATGCTCTGATAGGAGTATTAATCACGTGAGAAGCATGAATTCTTCCTGAGGATGAATACATTTCTTTGTGTATTTTCATGGTGCCATTGGTACTTGTAGGAGAATGCTGACATCGAGGTGGAGTGATAAACCACCTGTCCAGCCTGAGATTAAGGGACATTCCTCGGTCTGAGGTCTGAAAGAAGAAATACTATTACTCAATTCAGTTGTGTCCATCTGACTTTTCTGAGGAGAAGAAAATGTGTGACAAAGCCTTGTGGTCCTCTTGGGGGAAACAGAGAGGCTACAATCCAGTTACATCAACTTAGTAATCAACAGTCTCTTTCTGGAAAGGAAATTGCCAGTCTGAAAAGAGCATCTTATGGAAAATCTTGAGGGTAAAATCATACATTCGCAGTCTAACCCTCATTGCTTTTTAAGATAGTTTTGCCAGCTGAAGGCTTGGTCCTTAGAAATGCTTCCCATCTACATGCGAAAAGGAAGCATTGCTCACTTAATGGTAAAAAAAAATCTCCCTCTTGACTCTCTCCCCCAAAAAAGATTTGTATGCACCAGTTAAAAAGTTCATGTGGCCACTGTTACTGCAGTTTAAAGAATCACTTGTAAAGACTGCAATTATAACATCCTAAACTTCAACAAAAAAAGGAAATACTGCCCTCCAGTCCTTTGTTCCTGTGACAACTGAAAATCTCTGATACTGTTTTCTTCTTTGGGAAAGATGAGAATAAAAAAATTGCTGTGTTCTGTTCACTCTGTGCTGTTTATAAGCCTGAACGTGTCAGTGTCAAAGGATTATGAATATATTTTTCCCTTGATATTCAGTATATTCTTGGGAAAAAAATATACATACATATATGTATAAAACATATAAATGTCATTAAGAATATATATGTCTTGAATACTGAACTGTTAGTCCAGGCTTGCTTATGATCCTCTACTTGTCACTGAAATATTTTGCTTATCACATGCACTATGGAGAAAATGAGTTGTTTAAAAGAAAATACGAAAAAATAGATTGGTAAATGGTTGCATTGTGAATTTGGAGAGCTTCCGTCTTAAACTTTACTTTTTTTTGTTGCAACACTCAAGTGAGAACTCTTAATTTCACATCATTAACTTCTAAAATTGATTTAGTAAACTGGCTGGTTGTTGGCCCAGCCACTTACCCAGCCTGATTTACGATGGTTGTCGATGCCTTCAGCTCCAGGTGACTTAAATGGGACTTACAGATGCTCAGCAGTTTTAAATATGAAGCAAATATATTTTTAAAGCAATTTATTTTACCCTTTGATTTTTTGTGTAATAGAGTTTTGGCTGGTGATCTTCACTGCTGGCTTGGACCCCCTTTCTTCCCATGGGAAAGAGAAGGCTTTGCAGTCAACTTGAGTTACCTCATTACCTCATCCAAAACATATATTTTAGTGATAAGAATAAATTAACTTGATCATTATAATAAGTAAGACATCTAACGGCTGTTCTTGGTTTGTTATTCCACAGGTGTCATTCTTTCATTTTCATTTCTGTTCCTCTCTTCTTAATTTCAGTCCTTTTGACTATTTTTGCCTTTTGAGTTGATTTTGCTACGTGTACACAAGTACGGTTGGAAGATGCCCAGGAAAACATGAAGTGTATTTAATAGCAGAGTTGTAAATTTTGGCATGCTTAAAGAGGCAGGTGAGTCTTCAGTGGATTTTTGAAGGGTTGTTATGTGCACTCCTGTGCCACTGAATAGTTGCTAAATGCTGACCCTTGGGTCATAGTATTTTACAAAAAAGAACCAAAGTCACTGACTGGAGCACTGAGTCTTTGAGCACCAGGACAAGAGCTGCCCTGAAACGTGGAGGCATGGTCAGCTAACAGCTCTGTGAGGTCTTGTTTCTTGGTAGGAACTCTTCTGGTTTTGCCTGTGTAGCAGCAGGCTGCTGCTGGGATGTCTCCTGGATGAGCATGGAGCATCCCAAATTTTCTTTTGCTGCAGTGGCTTATGCTACTTTGTCCATCCCTAAGGATGATGTATCTGTGCCCACAATTTGAAGAGTTAAAGCAGCATTGGTTTTCATTTGCTTCTTGAAATACCCCAGCAGTGAAACCAGCTTTGGTTTTTCCTGTCTCTCTATATACCTTTCTGCAGACCTTTGTGTTTGTTACAGATGTGTTTCTGTGTCATTTCAGCTTGTATCAGGTCAGTATCAGCCAGATGAGCTTGAATCTGCCCGCAAATACTGTTACTGGCTCAGCCACAGCCACTTCACTATTCTCTGGATTTCATCTTCACTTTGCGTTTTTCCTTTTATGTAGATTCTTAAGTTCTCCCTTTTTACCCCAAAGTTATTCAGCCTCACAAGTGTGTTCTTGATATTTCTTTCTGCAAAATGCTTGGGGGTACATCTCTAATGAAAAGTATATTAAAAAACTTTGTGGGATTGTGAAAGTAATTATCTCCCTGAAGTAATATTAACTCACTCTGTGTCTACTTTGCTAATGATGGTCTGAGATACTGATAATTAGATTCGTGTCTGAGTTTTCTGAGACAAAAAGGAAACCAGGAGAAGCTGAACTGGGGGAAAGAAACCAACCCTATGTGATGTCCCCATTTATGAGGCATTTAAAGTGTTTTGTCCTTGTCCCCATCTTGCTGGGAAGTAATGCAAACAAGAGTAACAAGAAATCCTTAGAAAAGCATTCTGTGGCATGTAAAAAAGTCATAGCTAGCTCCATCAGAGCTCAGCGACTGCAACCTATTAAAGACCGATTTTTCCATTCATTTATGTTCCTGTCAATAACTGCAACTTCTCTGCAGGAAGCAGATGAGGGAAAGAGAGAAGAAACCAGGGAAGATGGAATAAGATGTAGGTGTGAAGAGGCAGAACTGGGATTAGGAAACTTAAAGCACAGGAAAGGTAGACAAGAGAAATAACGTTGCAGGAAATGAAAGAGAGAAAAATGGAAAAGAAGTGGGAAGAAAGCAAATGAGAAAGAAGAAATGTAGGAGAAAATAGGACATATTTGTGTTGCTGCCCAAAAGTTGTGTCATGGCACAGGACAAAGATGAAATAAAAACCAACCCCCTTTTTTCTTCTGCTCTGTGGGAAAAAATCTCTGCGAGGCTTAGGCTAGAAAATGTGGCTCTGAGTGGTGCTTCTGGGCATGGTGTAAATGATTATTGGTTTCTATGGCTTTAAATACAAGAAGGAGCAATGCTGTGGAAGAGGCTGGTGGGAGCATGTTGCCCCAGTAACACTGCTGTTGCTCACAATGACTACGTTGCCTCTAAATCGATTTCATCTGTTGATACAACACCAAACCCTTATTTAGTGTTGCACATAAGTTGAAAGATGAAGCCTGCCAGTGATTTTATTTATCTTCTTCAGATTTTTTGCTGAAGCATCAGTTCCCAAAACCTCTGAAGCTTGTTTGGCAGTCTCAGCTGTGCTATGGGGCTTTGGAAGGAGTCCTGAAGGTAAAACAGGAGCCAAAGCAGTGCCTGGAGTTATGGCTGGAGCCCATTGTGGTGGGAGGATAGCAGGAACCAGATGTATGAGGCTGCAGGTGAGATTTCATTGTATTCCAGCTCTTTAGCTTGAGAATACTTTAGCAGTTTTCTATATTGGATATCTATATAGAAACTGCATTTTGGGATACATCAGAAAGCTGTGTAGTTTATATGGCAATCATTCACTGAGAAGAATTAGGATAGCTCTGTGCTTACCTTTGGTGGCTGCGTAGATATTAGAATCTTTGTTTTTCAGCTGTAGGCTTAAATCTAATTCATCTTTCTGAGATTCAGATAGCACCACATGCTCAGACACAAGATGTCAAGGGTTTTCTAATTTTTACCAAACTGTATTTCTCTTGGGTGTGTTTTGAAATCGAATCATATTTATTTTTGACTTCTGATATGTGTTAGATTTGAAAGCTATTTCATTTGGCTTTAATAAGATATGGAAACCTACCTGTGATTGCTGGCATGTAAACAATGCCTGGAAAGGCATGTAGGAAGGGAGCGTATGAGGAGTTAACACACTCAACAGTCCATGAGCTTGTCAGAGTAATTAATGCATCCAATAAACATGCTAATTAGTTGACATGGAGAAAAATCTTCCTGTGTACATGTTGGACTTTCTCATATTATCCAGAATGCAAACACCACCTTATCATATCCTTACCTTTGAACACTACCTCTACATCATTTCCTGGGTTTAGACACTTGTTATTGACTCTACAAAGAGTGGCAAAAAAAAAAAAAACACTTAATAAAATCTGACAGCAGGCAGCTTTTCCTGCCTGGAAAGATTAACTGCTCAGCACTTTGCATTTCAATTACCTAAAACTAATGGAGAAAATCTTTTACATTTTAGCCCCTGATTTGGCAAACTACTTGGACAAGAAATATTTCAGGACTAGAAATGTGTTCATCCTGTAAAAGTGGTTGAAAAGTGTATTAATATATTTGGCCATAATATAGAATGATTCATTTTTAATTAAGCAGATATTATGCAAATTTTAATCAATACTATTGTGTCTACTCTTTGCTAACGTGGCCACGCTGCCAGAATTTTAGCTCTTTGCTGATGTAAAATTTATTTTAGAATATGCTTACATAAATTATTTCCTACAGGGCAAGACTATTCTAATCTTCATACATCAGCTAAAATAGCTTCTTATCCTTACCAAGGCCCATAAATAATTGTAATCAGTGGGGATTTTTCTATTTGAATGGTCATTGTGTGGAATAAAACACCAACATGAATTCCAGTTCTCCATTTGTTCTGTTTGAACTCAAAGTTTTTCATGCAGAAGGATGGCTGCTGAAAGCAGCACATGCAGACGACTTGAATCAAACCATTTACTGAATACTGTCCCTGTAAATTACAATTACATTCTTCTTTTTTTTCAGTATTGCATATTTCATTTTTAACAAGTGCAACGAATCTCTTGGCTTATGGCTAAAGATCTTGCCAGCTTCAATATTTGAAGCATTCTCTCACAGAGGAATCATGTATTTTTCTACAGGTACATCATAGTTTAAATATTCTTAGTAAGAATATCACTTTGATCTCAAAATGAATGATGCAGAATGTAGCATTATAAAAGATAAAAAGGCAGAGTACTAGGTGCTTCTGGGTCGCTTACTGTTGAAAACAATTCTGTCCCAGCTGAAACTAAGACTTTCTCATGTTTTCTCATTCTGTAGGGGAAGAATTAATGTGGGTTGACTATTCCTTTGGCACAGTCGTGTTTGTTAACATGGACTGCATGAAATTCTGTGTCTCTGAGTGCAGTGAAAACAGTCTGTTTCCAAAGCTGCCTCTGCAGCAAAGTTCTGCATCAAAACAGAGAAGAGTCACTCTGCACACTTTGGGTATGTCCTTGTTGCAGAGCTCATGTTATCTCACAGGAGCTGAGCACAGACTGATTCTATTAAGAAGCAGAAAACTATGTATTAAGAAATAGAAGTTTGAGAGAATTTGGTTATTTTAGAAGTGTTTCTGCATGGGGATTAAACTGTCCTTTACACAAAGCATGCTAGAGGTAAATATCCAATCCAGTGCCTCTTGCCATCTGTGTGGCTCTGGAGCTTGCTGAAGATGGGAGAAAAGGCTTCACCACATCCCAATGGTGTGTGAGTACCACCTTCAGCTCACCTCTGTGCAGCTCTCATGAGTCTCTGACCCAGAGATGCTTTGAGTGTCTCCCCACCAAGAGCCCTTCCGTGCTCTGTTCACCATGATGGACTTGAGTCAAGTTTTGCTCTGAGTTGAGCTGCACTCCATATGTTCAAATGCATGGCTGTATACAAAGCTCTCCAAAAGGAGACCAGCTCTGGAGCAACAGGTGATAGGGGATGCCTGGGGGCAGCTCTTTGTCCTTAGCTTGGTCAGTGCAGGAACAGAAAGAGTTTTCTTCTTTCGCTTGGTTTCTGTGTAAGAGGCATGTAAATCTGCCAGACACTCATGGATTAAAGGGAAAGATGAACTTGCCTTTGAAAATTCCTGGCTAACTTTACATTTACATTGTGGTAAAATTGCAGATGGATTTCTGTATCAAAGAATAATGATGACAAAGCAAAATAAGATGACTTTGGTACTTTCTGGTCCTGTACAAATGAGAAACATGGAAGAGATAATAGAATGATTAGGGATTGCTGCTTTTGATGAGATTCCATTCTCTTATCATTGTTCAATATCTCTACTGAGATAAGTAATAGGGGAAAAAAGGGTGTTCCTCAGGCAGAACAGCAAGTGACAGAAGCTGACCAACCATCTCCAGTATCTCATAAAGCACTCTCCTTACTGACAAACCAAATGGGCAGCAGAGGACAGTGGGAGTGAGTTACGGCTGCTGTCACCTACTTGTTGTGCAACACTCAAGTATCACCTCTGAGACTGCAGCCTTGAAGCAAACAGATAGTTTCAATTATCTAATTTTCACAATGAATGAGACCTGCTTATTGGAAATCTATATGTGGTTGGCAATAGCAAATGGCAGCTATGAATATATCCCGTTCCATGTGGGCTGATTTACAGTGTCTTCTGAACTGCAGAGTAGTAATGTTATTTCTGGAGAAGAACAGATGTGATGTAAGTACCTGGGGCAGAATAAGCAAACTTTGTCTGTCTCCTTAATAGCTCTAAGTTGTTTGAGTTTGTATTTATTTATAAGTGAGCAGTGGCTGGATATCCTCATGTGGGGATCTTTGTGCCAGAATGAATAACTGCAGATAATCACTGCTTTTTGGGATGTGCAGTCGAAGTGTGTAACAAGATGCCACATGTGGAAAACAAGCTAATAAGAGTGACATTTGCAAGGCTAACAGCTTAATATAATCAAACAAACTGACAGCAGTTTGTGACAATTTTACTATGAATTGCTCTCAAATATGCAGTGACATTTCATTTTTAAACAGCTTATTGTTTTGTTAGGTTTTCCACGTGTTTCTGTGCTGTAATTCCTAAGTATTTCCCTATGTGTCTTAGAATACACACACTAAAAGGATGACCAAAGGCTTGCTCTTTGCCTCTAGCTTTTGTGCAGAGGACACATTCAGATGTCCTGCACAAGTCAGCTACCCTCTGCATGGACAGCCCTTATAGCACGAGTTGCCATATCACCTGAGAAACAACTTGGGACCACAGCCTTAAACCTGAAGCCATTGAAAACTGGAGGATTACGATGGGGACATCATTGTGGCCAGGACACTATCTGGGCAGCTACAGGAGAATGTAGGACATCCAGGATGGCTCCTTCTGGTCCATGTGGCCATGTCCTCTACATTACTCTTGGACCTTGATGGCTCCACATCCAGGTAAGATTGTTGTACAGGCTCTAACGCAACTAACAAATGCACACAGATTGGAGCTAAGATGCTCTTTGGTAGACTGAAAGCTTCCGTTCTGCAAGGGGCTATAGAAACTCTATTCACTGTTGCTGCTGTCTGATGGGAATGGGGGTATGTTCCTTGGCTGTCCTGGTCTGTGGGATCATGGTGGGCAGCCACCATCAGCCACTGGAGGGACTGAGCTATGTCTACAAACATTTCTCCAGCCCATCAGTGTGAACTCCCTCCTGGTGTGGATTCAGCTCTAATCATTTGCTCTTTATGGATGGATGGATTTTTTTCAGCCTCTTGGGTAGCTGAATTCTGCATCAGCCACGTCTTGCTGGCAGGGGAGCTCAGATATTGCTAAGCTTGTTTTCTGTAGAGATACTGAATAGGACTACATAACCCAAGCAAGTGTGGCACAAGTACAGTTTTCCTTCACTGCTTGTAGGAAGGTATCTTCAAAATTAGAAATGGGTTAAAGAAATTGGCCTGTTCCCTGGAAACTGAGCTGTTCTGCTCAGCAGCACAGGCAGGGGATGAGCCATGATGTTCAGTGGTCTGTCACATGCCGTGGTTCTGGCTTGATGCCTGTGGACGCTGAAACTGGTAACTTGGCAAGAGGGCAAAGTGTTTGAGAATGTGGCTGGTTGTGAGAATTGAAATATCTTTGTCTTGTGTGTTTGCATGGCCTCAGGGACATCTGAAATCTTTGGGAAATGAGGATTTCTTATTTTCAAAGTAGTTCTTTCCTTTCATGTGAGATCTCACCGATGTAAATGCTGATATTTCCCAGGATGATGAGTCTGGGATATTTCACCAGCGTGGCTGACAGTGCATCTGTGAATGCCTTTTGTGGATTCATTTGCTCTTTGGTGTGTAATGAACATGGAGGTCTTACAGGAGATTCTTGACTTCACATCGCTTCAGTAGCTATTATTAAAGCCTGTCAAGGAACCTATTCGAGCTTTGGTAAAAAATAAAACGGCAGTCAAATCCTTTGAGAAAAATGTTAGAAAGGCAAATGAATAGAATTCTGTCTGAGATAGGTAGAAAGAAAGTTTGGGAAACGAGCGTGGCTGCGAGGGAGGAAAACTTCACAGAGCCCACATCGGTGTACCTATGTCACTGGGAGCAGAAGCCACTGATGCACAGATTGCCTACTGCATGCAGCAGATGGGCACCAGCTTTTGGTTGCCTTTGCAGAGTGGCTGGAAGACTCCATTTCTTACCATTTGTGGGGCCTTTTCTTTGTGCCATCTGCACAGCTGAGATATGATGAATGCACACCTAAAGTGAGTATGCTGTTTTTCCTTTTTTTAGGATATTTTTCAACTTAACATGTACAACTCTTGTGATGTTAAAGGGAACTTCATGGTTAAATCGAGATCAAAGAGAGACATGGACACTCGTGGTACACTCATAGAAGAGGCAGATTAGAAGAATTAGGGTTGTATGTTTTGTTGAGCCATTAAAAAAAAGACCCTAGAAGCTGCATTTAATCTCCAGAGTCTGTTACGGCACTCATTGTGTTTGATTTCAGAGCTATTAAGCTAAAACTAATCATCTTTTTTTTTAATTGCAGATGATCACTGTGGAGTAACAGTGAGAAAAGTCAAGTTTCTGCTAATGGCTAACGTATTTTCCTTAAAATAGGAGCTGCCTGCATTGGTGCTAAGCGTCGAAAGTTTCTTATTGATGCCTTGTGCCACTTTAGATGTAATGATAATCAGTCTTTCTTTCAATAATGCAGTGGCCTAACGTCCAGATCAATGCCTGCATCTCTCCACAGTGTGAAGGACAGAACATATTCAACCTTTTACCGATACTTTGTTTACAGATACTGAAAATGCCATCCAAAATGATTTCATCTGCCTGCCATCTACTCTACTAAGCACTGATCAAAGAGGATCGCAGTGTTTGTTAACCTGGGGAAATGAGATTGAAAGAGAAATCCATTGTCATGTCTGAGAAGCAGAATGCTCAGAAGCAAATCTCCTCCTTTACTGGGCACTGCTGACACAGGCTCGCCCTGCTGCTTTGCCCTGGTCCTGTCATCTGCTCAGGTGGATTGTGATGAATCATAGATTTTCTTGCATGAACAGAAGAGAACATAGTGCATAGCACTCAACATCTCCTGCAGGCTTTTAGAGCACAGAAAGCTGAATTTCCCCTTGTACGCACGGTGCAGAGAAGGGAAGCAATGCTGGGAATCATTTTTGCAAACGTGACATATAGAGGAATCCTCCTGTTCAGCAGCAGCTCATCCATGATAAGGACTTCAGAAGAATACAGTGATTGATTATTTTCATTAAGGGTTAGCCCGAGCTCTGATGTAGCATTCAAGCTGCAAACTTCACAGTGCTTAGAGCTGTTATTTCTAGCTTTTTTTTCTGCCTTATTCAGACCAAGGATTTTATTTAAATTTGATAATATTGCATCCTTGCACTGTGAAAATTTGCACGGATGTTTTTAAGGTCAAGGACGGTGCAGATCCCATATAAAATGTTTTAAGCTGCCTATGAATTGTATCTGCAGTTATAAATTTTCATGGAATTGACACATGGTAGAGGACTATAGATTGCAGTAGAACGGGATGAGATTTTCCACTCATGTTCAAATTTTGTGGCTAATTCTGCATCCAGAGCCTGCTTGCTGAAATCAGACACATGACAAAAATATGTCACGTCCAAAGAACATCCCAGAAAGAGGCGTAAGTATGAACCCACTGGAAAATAGGTGTAGATAATGCTGAAAGGTTTATGTTGTGCCCCACCAAAATACTGAATACTTGAAGATAACATGAGAGAAGAGTGATTTGTGCCATTCTGCATTTAATTTCACTTTTATGGCACAGTTCTTCAAACTGTGCATGATAAGTGAATGCAGCAGCTGAATTAAAAATATTAATGTCTTGTTTCCTATGGAGGAAAATCAATCCCTTCCTTTCCTTGAGGTATTTCCTATGGTAGAAAATCAATTTCATGTATTTTCTCTTACGTGAGTTAGTTAGTGATTGTAGGAGGGGAAAATGCTATACTTTATGTGAAGCTAATGAAAGCAAATTCTTATGGTTGGCAATTAAAGTAATTAAATTTAGAATGAAAACAAACACCTTTATTAAGAGGGATCCAGGAATGCAGTTTGTATGAAATCTGAACTGAACTTTGTAGTCAGCCAGGACAGCCACGTGTTAGCCACCAGCATTAATTCAAGGAGGCTGCAAGGAAATGAGGTTTAGTGAAAGCCAAAGTTGACAGGTGCCAAAATGCTGCTGTAGCCTCTTAAAGATGCTCCTCTGGTTCTAAGGGGTGAGAATAAAACCCAACTGCTGCTGTTCCTGCAGTGTGATTGCCTTGTTCTCTTTTTTTTTCCCAAAGGACAGAAGATTGAAAACAGGGAGATAAGTCCTCGTGGTCCACTTCAAAGCAAGGGGAAGGCATCAGGCAGCAATGGAAAAATGTAATACAAAGTAGAAATAACCCAATCAAAGCTGTCTTGATCTCCAATGGAAAACTCTACACTGTGATGAAGGAATTTAAGTACGGAAATTCCAGCAACCCTACTGCAACCACAGTCTCCTCTCACCCGGTGCTGCCAGTGCCCAGTTTGGATAGTTGGAGATGGGTTGGGCCATTTCTTTCCCAATCTTGCTAATGCTTTTTCCATTGATAATCATTCTATTTTAAACAGTGAAACACTATTTATGTAGTGCAGTGATAGTCTTCAAAGTAGTTCTCATAAAATGGCATTAAAATTTTCTAGGCTATAATATCTTTTAATTTCTTTTCCCCAAATGTGCTGAGCTTGTGAGTAAACATTTTAAATGGTTTTCATTGCAAATGCACAAATCAAGTTGCATTTTGCTTGACAGCACCTCATTTGTAAAGAGGTTCTCAACCAGATCTCGTCTTCTTCACTCCTAAGGAGCTGTCATTGAGGGATGATTTCAGTCACAGGAGGAGGAATTGGACCTTGGCATCTGCCCACTCTGTGGGCTTTGGCTCAAATCTTGCAGAAGAAATAGCAGTCAGGGTGCTCTGTATGCCTGAGGACAGTATTTAGGCAGGAAAGCTCTGTCTTGTGCATCCATGTATTCTCTCAGATTTCTCAATAATGTTATTGTTTGTCTACTGGGATAATATAAATTAAATAACTTGCAGAATATATATTTTTAGAAAAACTCATTCACACCTAACTTATTATTAATGACATAGTTCAGATCATTGATTTCACATCTCATATGGTTGGCTAATGATTACAGAAAGGCCTTCAAAGAATGTATATTAATGACATCAATTATCACGAGTGATAGACTTTATGGATTATCATGAATATCAAGTGACTCTGAGGGCAGGAACAACAATAACAGATGACACAAAGTTATGCAAAGCAATTAAGGTCAGGAAAATTTAGCTTGGTTTCTCTTTTTAAAGAAGGTTACTCAATTATAATAATGGTCAATTCTCTGCAGATTAAAAAATAATCCTTCCTCTGGTTTCCTCCTGGGCGTTTAGTAATGGAGCTCCCACCTGCTGTTTAACATTTCATCATGTCGTTACCAGTGAAAACAATTTGCGCTGGCAGCACTAATTGAGCAGAAGCTTTCAAATGTTATTTTTATAGGAATGGATGTCCTGAATTTTACATGCTGACCACGTTCTTTGCTAAATCTAATTTTTTTTTTTAAGGAAAAGACTGAAAAGCAGAAAAAAAAGGAAGAGAAAACCAGATCTCTTTTTCTAGCTGAGAAGATGAACCATGGGAGTCTTGCTCTTAGGAGCTACGTAAACGCCTATGAGCCCCATGGATCTGTTTGATGCTCTGTTCTGTTGCGGTTTCTCTTTGAAGTTGGAGACTTTTGATAAAAGTGGCATGCTTTATGCTTGGAGCAGTATTTATGTTGTGGTAAGATGTGAAATGATGCGGTCAGGGGTATGGAGCTTGTAGCACAAGTTCTCTAAAAGGAACTATAAGAAAGAAAGGGACAAACTCATCAGCAGGGTCTGTTGTGATAGGACCAGGGGAAATGGTTTCAAACTAAAAGAGGGAGATTTAGATTGGATATGAGGAAAATGTTTTTTTACACTAAGAGTGGTGAGACACTGGAGTAGGTTGCCCTGAGATGTGACGGATATCCCGTCCGTGGAGACACTCAAGATCAGGCTGGTTGGGGCTCAGAGCACCTGCTGGAGCTGTAGGTATTCCTGTTCACTGCAGAGTTGGATTGGATGACCTTTAAGGATCCCTTCCAACTCAAACGATTCTACGATTCTTGTGGATAGATGCTCAAATACTGTCCTGAAGAACAATCCCAACACAAACCAGTAAGCAAAGGGCACTGTAGGGCAGCAGTGCTCAAGGTGAGGTTTATTGTGGCTCAGGAGAGCTGACTGGGAGCAGACCTGTTTGGGGAGCACGGGCTTCATGGGGTCTATTTTCTACCGCTGAGTTTTTCAACCATTTGCTTTTCAGAAAGGCTTGATCACAAGTAAGTTTGTTCATTTCTACTGACTTCCAGAAGAGTGACTTAGAGTATTTGCTGACTTAGTGCCCAGCATAACTCAACTAGGGGCACGTTTTCTGCTGCTGCTCAGTTTTTAAAAGCATGTTAAATCACATTTTGGGCTCTGCGCTTGTTTCTCTCTGAATCTGGAAAGTTGCTATTTGTCTTTTTGTTTGAGAAATGGAGGGCAGCACTCCTTGCCAGCTTCATGGAGAGTTTGTGACAATTAATGTTTGGTGATGAAAGCTGCTTTATTTTCTAGTGGGATTTTGGCTTCTGTCAGTTGGTAGGCGATGAGAAGAGCAAGAGATGAAATCACACAGAGACAAAATCCAAATCACTTCAAACTCCACTGAGGCTTAAACAAAACCACTGTAGTGCATTCATTTTTTCTTAAGGATATGTAACAGCTTAGAACAAGAATTATAATGGACAAATACAAATTTTAAGTGTTACTCGGCACTGTGCGACCTCCTTTCCTGTGCTTGGATGCTATGTCTTCTCACTGTTGTCTGCCGACCTCTGGTTCAGCTCCTCATCATCTCATCTCTCCCTGTAAAGCTCTGTGTGAGTTCAGGTTTAAAGTGACACTCTGAAGCAGGAGTTGGAGCTCAGATGGACCTCTTGAATTTCCTGTTTGAGCTGTGGTTGTCCTACACAGCATTTCAATATTTATTTCAACTGTAAACTCTTTTAATATCCCATGGTCCAGTATTTCATCTTGGGCCAAAATCATAAAATCATGAAGGATGGAAAAGATCGTTAAGATCATCCGCTCCAACCTCATTCCATCCCCTCCATACCCACTGACCATGTCCCTCAGTGCCACATCTCCACAGTCCTCGAACACCTCCAGGGATGGTGACTCCACCACCTCCTTGGGCAGCTCATTCCAATGCTTGACCGCTCTTTCAGAGAAGAACTTTTTCTTAATATCCAACCTGAACCTCCCCTGGCACAACATAAAGCCATTCCCTCTCATCCTATCACTGTTACCTGGGAGCAGAGGCCAACCCCCACCTCCTTACAGCCTCCTTTAGGTAGCCATAAGGTCTCCCCTGGGCCTCCTCTTCTCCAGACTGAACAATTCCAGTTCCTCAGTCTGTCCTTATAAGACTTGTGCCCCAGACCCTCCAAAATTTCCCAAGCCATCTCCAGCTGCCTGGCTTTGACATTTTGGAGCTCTCTCATTCCTCTTCTGAACTCAATCCATGGCTAAAAGTTGTAGCATCATCTGCAACGGTGAGAAATAATTTGGTTCACACAGATTTCAGCTCCTTCATGGATCCAAAGCAAGATGAAAACACAGCAAATTAGAGGGTTTGAATGTTGATTTGAGAAGTGCCAGCATCAAATTACCTACTTCTTGCTTACAGTTAAAATGAGACGCAAAAGATGAGTCAGGAAGAATCCGAAGTAAAATAAAAGGTCTTCCAAGCACACTGCTAGAAATCTTGGGTGCTCGGATCTCTTCCCACTGAGCTGCTGCTGCTGGCTGTTTAACACTTGGAGAAGTGCTTTCTTCTGTGTGTGTGCAGCTGACTTGGGCTGGCCTGCAAGCAAAGCTGAGCATTTGGTGCGTGCATGACCGAGTGCTGCTGCTCTTGTGCTGAAAGATGTGAAGCAGTTGTATGCTATTAATTGCTGGCTGGCTGATTAGATTTACAAGAAACTGTCATACCTTAAAACCCCAAATAATCATTTCTCACACACAAAAAAGAATTTATTATGCCATTAACTATGTTCCTAGCAGGTTTTCCAAAGTGAAATCACTAACTGCTCTAAAAGTTTTATTGTGCGCTTTAATTTATTTCTCCCTCCAGTAGGGAAATGTCTCAAAGACATATTTTGGTGCTCTCTACTGACATTATTTTTCACACATATGAAGTAATGTTTGTATTTGCTTATTCAGTCCACTGTGGTTTTGAAACCTGTGTCATTCATGTAAAATAAATCCTCTCTTTTCTGCTCCCAAAGGTAAGAGATAAGAGAAACCCATCAAGATTTCAGTTTTTATTGGTTGTACGGGAAGAACTAGTGCTTTCTGTGCATCTATGGCAGTGTGAAGGGCACGGATGAACACAAAGGCAAGTGAGTAGCAATGTAGGGCATTTTAGTGCTAAGGACACGATGAAGGGGACTGGATTTACCTCATATGAGGCATCCAGGCTGGGACAGCCATCGCATTGGGATCCCTGCACAGTCAGTGGAAAGACAGAGATGCTTTGGGGGGTAATGAGACTTTTCCATGGATTTCAGGGACATGGTTAGAGGTCATGGTGGGGCTGGGTTAGATGATCTTAGTGGTCTCTTCCAGTGTTAATGGTTCCATGATACTGTGATTATGTGGAGTCATCAGCATTTCTATCTAAGTACACGCAGCTAGATGAAAACATTCCTATGTCTCATGAGAAATATGTGATAAAATAAAACACCAGGCTTCCTTTTTTAGTTCGCTATGCGGGTGACTATGGAAAGGACCTGGAAAAGGGATTAAGTACTTTGAAGTGAGACCATCTGATTTCTGACCTCTGCAAGAGGGCTGTAAAATCTCAGCATCAGAAAACGAGGCTCTGGTGCTTGCAAGAGTAACTTAAAGGCTTTTGTCAGAGCAGTACATAAACAGAGACCTGCAAGTATGTTTTGGTTGTATGAACAATGAGTTTTCCCCAGGTGCTTGGTGACAGGTTCTTATCTTCTGCAGCATAAGGGGCACCTCTACAAACATAGAACAGGGATGTATGGCCAGTCATGTGCTTGTCAGAGCTGTTCTGTTCTCCCATGTCCTTCTGATAAAGGTGGGATGTAGTGGGCAATGGTAAGTACTGCTGGAGCTGTGGGTGTTTGTAAAGGGGTGAGCACCTCTGACAGCAGGTACTGTCAGACTCCAGCCTGAGAAAGTGTATGGGATTGCCTTTGAAACTGATTGCATTTGCCAAATTCAGCCCTCTTTCTTTTTCATTCCTGTCAGATCCTGAGGGACTGTGCTTTCCCTGAAGCTGGTTGTCAGCGTGAGATGCCAAAACAGGAAGAGTAATGAAAGCGTACTCATCCTATCTCACATGTCAGGCAGAGGGATGTGCAGCAGAAGGAGATGATGGCAAGTATTAAATCCTTCACGGAAGATGCTTAGGGAAGCAGTAAGGCCCTGCTGCAAGCAGCTGAGTGCTGTGCCTTAGCAGAGCTCCACTAACATGCCTGTGCTCACTGTGCATGTGAGCATGCTCCTGGATTGCTTTTGTAAGCAGATGAACTCTGAATGAGTTTCATTCATCAGAAAAAAAAAAGAAAAAGAAAAAATTGCATTGAACTTCACGCCACTTGCAGCATCCAGAAGTTATCTGAAAATTAATGGGAGATTATTTCCCACAGCCCACACAAACATCGTAATCTGGGTACTGTCAGCTGCTGTGATGTTTTACATGAGAGCATGGCAGAATGTGTTTAGAAGAAGGAAAATGTCTATGTTTTTTTAATCTCCTATGCTGCTGCACATGTAGCAGTTTCAGCCCTGAATCCATGCTTTGTGAATTCAAATGTCTGATGTGCAAACGTGCAAATACTGTGAATTCACAGAAAGCTGCTATGAGCAGGGCATGTGGTCTTTGGTGAGAACGAACGCGTTTAATGTTCTTTCATAGCGAGAGTTGTTTTTAATGTTGTTAACCTTTTTAAAAGATGAAATGGTGATAACGCTGCTGTATTACTTGTGGTAAAAAGAAATGAATGTTGATTAATGCAAGTAACTTAATTTAAACTGAATCATCACATCATGCCACTTTAGATTTCTTCTGAAAGATTCCAAAACCAAGAGAGACTTCTGTGTTACACAAATGCATGGCGATTTATATTTATTATGAATTCTTTTTTGCAGCTGTCTTCTTCAAGGCTTTCTTCATCTGTATGCATGAACCTTTCACCCTTGGTAAAACTCTCACGTAATGGCTTTCATCCAGCAAAACCTGTCCTTAGTGTAACACAGCAGATCTCACCGCTTCATTCCTCTCTTTCTATATATGTCCACATTTTTTATTATGGCATTAACTTTGGCCAGATGCTGTACGGCTTTCTGGAGGTGAGATGGTGGATGTTTAATTGGATTTGATAACCTTTATGCTTTGATGTATCCAAAGAGTTTAAAAATTCACATTTGCAAAACCTGCACTGAAGTTGGGTGACTCTTTCAACTGCTTTTCTTCGTATGTTTGTGTAAACTAAGAAGTTCTTTGTGTCATTTCTTCACGTTTTCCTTTTTCTTCATGCAAATATAAAAGAAAATAGCATGCTCTGTCATTTTAGAATTTTTTGAAGATACAGAGACTGTGACTGTGGCCTGAATCTGTGGTGTGTTCGGGTGGTTTTGGGTTGGTTCTTTGTGGTGTTATTTAATACCAGAAGGTGAGAGCAAATGTGAGTCATTGTTTGCTGGGACTTTTAGGAAACTGCTGCAGTTGATACTATGAGATAATGTCCAAACATCTCCAAAGTTTGGTAGCAGAAATAGTAGAGGAGATGCTGTAGGAAGTGTTGTATAATCTCTACGTTTACAGTGGAAAAGTGGCAAAAATAAGCGTATAAGTTGAACAAGAGATCATTGCACTGTTACTTCCTATGCTGTGTGATAGTGATGTGCCATAAACCTGCTGTGACAATGACTTTCTACTTCTCAGGCTACATTTTCCAGATCCCAAATCAGCTGGAGTGCAATCACATGCCAAGTCTGTCTTTCCTCATGGTGCTCTTGAGGATGATTTTCTTTCAGAGCCTTCAGCAGGACAGAGCGTATATTCAAGGACGAGCACACGTTTAAGTGCTATTCCAAAGAGTGATGCTTTCTTGAATCAGGGCATGAGTGTTTCGGAGAAGGATACGGATATCTGCTTCTGCACTGCCACATCCATTCGATCTGCATTTGTCCGTGTCCCCTTATTGTGGAAAACCTTCTGTCCAGGTATGTATGCAGTGTCCCTGCAGAGCAGCAGTGTGGTTCAGCCTGTGGCTCTGGGTGCTCTGTGCCCACACACTTGGTGCACTAAGCTCCCTACAGCTTTGTTTCCTTTCCAAGAGCCATAATGCAAATAACTAATAATAACAGCACTGTTGCTGGGGGAAAGAATCCTCCTTGTGCGAGTAAGTTCACATCAGATGGAGTGGGATGTCTGCAAACTTGAAAATTAGATCGGGGAGAACAAAGCAGAAGCAGTAAGCTTATTAGATTCACAGAGGCAGTTTTGTGCGAGCTTTCCCAGCTTCCTGGGAGAAGAAATGTTTTCAAAATGGGTTTGATTGCTAATCTGATTATGGCAGCTCGGAAGTTAAATCGAAACGTGAAATAAATGAAGGCTTTTGGAGTTATGAATTAATTAGAAAACTAATTAGGATGGATAAAAGTAATGCAAGGCAGTGAATTGTTTTTCTTATCTCAGACTGAGAACATTTAAATTGAAAGGATGATATTAAACAAAGCCTACAAACAACTGGAAATCGTGTTAGTGGAAAGATAAGTACTAATAGGGGATTTTAGTTTTTTTTTACATCACGATATGGCTTTTCAAAAATCGTCTCTAAAGAAGGAATGACAGCTCAGAGGAGAGACTGTCTGCAGGCCTCAAGCAGCTGGGAGAGAAACACTGAGCAGAGGCTGTGTTGGTGGGGAGAGCAATGGGGCTGGTGGGCCCCAGTGGCTGCTGCCCTCCTGTCTGCTGGGCTGGGGCACCTGGATGGGCACTGTGCTGCCCCAACCTTGTGCTGTCTTTTGGGTGCCCACTGGCTTGAAATGGCCACAAGTGCCTTGCAGAACCTGGGCGTCCTAAACTATACTGCTCTAGAGAAGTTACTAAATGCTTTACTTAAAACATAAGGACTGTCACTGCCGTACATTTCAAAACCAGAATGAACACTAAGCCCTAACCAATAAAGGGGCCCTGCCCTGAAAAGCTGGAAGCAGGTTAAGAATTGAAGAGGTATGAAGTGATCATTAACATTAATGTATTTTTCTCTATTGCCTATGTGAACACGAGAACTGCAGAGGTGATATATAATATTCATATTGCTTAATGTGTTACAGGAAAGTGTTCAGATTCTGGTGAAAAGACAGATATAAGAACCAGAATAAGAGAGAAAATGAGTATGCTGCTGAAATATGCTGCAGTACTGGGTGATCACTCAGCCTGGAGCATAGGCAGCTATCTGGCTCTTACTTATTGAATGACCTGGGAGTTTGCAATTCCTTGCTGAACTGTGTGCTAGTAAGCAACTGAAATGTAAAAAAAGGAAGACAAATAATTTCCTGAAGTACTTTCTCTCTAATAACTCTGTGACCGACTTGCAAACAGCATATTCAAGGAGTTACGAATAGCCTGTAGATTACAGAAGCTAACAGGTAAAATTGTTTGCTGTGGTACCTGCAAACAGATAATCTAATTTAAGCCCAGGCTGGGAACTGTGGTTAGTGTGGGTGTTAGGTGCTGGGATAGCACTGAGGACCATCACTTTGGCCGAGGCCATGCGTGTAGCTAACAGAGATGATGTGAGCCTCGTGGGTTTTGCTTGTGTGCTCTCCAGCCATGTTTGTACCTAAGAAAACACAGACCCATTTCTGCTGCAGATTGCATGAATAGAAAGGCAAGCACTGTTTTCATGACCTAGATGTTTAGTATTTTGTTAATTTTTTCCTCTGTATTTGTCTGTGCCTGTTGCCCCTTCCCCCTCGCATATAGAGACAGATACTGGTTTTATTACCTCCTCTTGACAGCAACTTTTCTGATCTCCAGCAGTGACTGCTCCATGGCACACCCGAGGTGACAACTACAGGTCTTGGCAAGGTGAGAGCCACCCTGCCCTGTGCGTGGCATGTAACTTCCTGTTATTAAAAAAGAAATGTTATTTTTCACAGTGCCCATAATCACTTGGTGGAACTTACTGCCTCAACATGCTATAAGATGCTGACGCTTTACTAAATATAAGTAAGGAATGTAGGTCCACTGTGACCTTTAGGGACATGGTTAGTGGGCATGGTGCTGATGGGCCAACGGTTGGACTAAACGATTTCAGCAGTCTTTTCCACTCTGACAAATCTGTATTTTAAATTCTTCTGGTTTTAAGAAACAAAAAAATACCTTAAGCTTTAGAAATTTGTCTCTGGGAGGTGCAGCAGCATGGGTCAGTAGCCAGGGGTACGCATCCTGACCTCTGGGTAAATTGTGTAATGTTAGTTCATTTTCCTTTGTGCAGGGCTGAGGAGAGCTGCTCAGACAGACTAGTCAGGCTGCCCACAACTGGGTGCTGAACACTGTGCTTTGTGTTTGCTGGGTAAGCAGCTGTACACTCAAGAACAGCATCTGCTTCAGTTTCATCACACGCTGAAGTGCCTCTCTTTGGTATTTTGAGTGCTATAAATGAATTACAGACAATAATCAAAGGAGCCTGTTAATTCTCTCTGAGTTAATAGCAGACTTATTTTTGAGCATATTCAAAATGTTATCAAAGGGGTGTCATTTCTAAAGTAGAGGGAGTCAGCAGGGGTGTCAAGAGGTGCTCTGAAATAATAGATGTATCCATGCTTTTCCTTCTTTCTCATACACGATGGGGGAAGTTATCCTTTCACTGAACAGCACCACTTGTAAATCAGTCTCAAACATGCGCACAAAATGGTCTTGCACATCAGCTTGGAATTAATTCTCTTCTTTAGGTGCCCATTTTTCACCTGGAACAACAAGTTGGTAGATAGCACCCACCATGAACAACCTGACGTTTACATGATGCTGAGCAGATAGCATTTAGTAGGAGGGTATTAATTTAGTTTCCTTGAAAGCAAAGTCATGTGGGATAGCCACATTTTTAAGCGCAGCTGCAGTCAGCATTGTCCCAGGAGCATCTCAGCTTGGGCATCTCTCACCTGTCCTTTAGCTGTATGGGAGGCCCATGAAGTGTTAATGGCCGTGTGAATCAAGGGAATACTTTTGAAACCTTTCATCCCAAAATGGGCAAAATGCTCTCAATGTGTCACATCAGAGAGAACTGGCAATGCTGAGTCAGCGCTGAAAAGAGGGTTTAACTAAAGATCACTCAGCACTGCAGTTTAAGATTAACCTGATAGAAGGATACAATTTCAGACAGGTTGGAGAGAATGATATAAGGTCATGGCACCATAAGAACGTCCATCCTTTTTCCACTGACACTGGTACTGCTCCCAGGCATGAGCATGGAAAAATGAACAAATACATGAGTGAATTTATTTTGGGAAAGAGAAGAATGTCAGTCTGAAGAAAATCCCTCACATGATGAAGATGATGAATAAAACTCCTTGCAGTCTTTCAAAACCAGTTTTATTTCATTACAGAGTCTTACAAAGCAGCTTATCTCTGTGATACAAGAGTTAAAAGAAAACAGTCAAACTTGAAAGAGAGGTGCAAAATGGAGAAATGCTATGATAAAATACACCATAGGAAGCCAGAAAAACCGAAGCTCAACTTAACTGACAAAAGGTGCCAGTGAATAAAGAATGTGGTTCAATAATTGATTTTCTTACGTTTTAGCATTTGAGGTCTAGTCATGTATTCTGCAAACTGGAGATAGCGAAAGACTTTAACGCTCTGTTTCTTTGAAGTTTATGATATGTTGATAGTTGCTGTTCAAAATGTATTTTTTCATTGTTATAGCCCACAGGAAGTAACACAGCTTGGTTTGGTTTTAGTGATTTAGTGGATACAGGAAGAATGCAGGTAACTATCAAAGCAATAAGTTATGCATTATGTCTAAATGAAGTAAATCCTATGAGTCAGCAAACGTATTGCAGGAAAATGTGATCAAAAACTATTTGGATCAGTAGAAACAGTAATGACAGTCAATGACAACTTTTCAGCAATAGAAGTTCTGTTCCAGTTAAGCTCAGTTACACTCAGTTACACAATCCAAATGCTGTCTATACTGACTGGATCAAAAGCAAATAGGAAAAAGGAGGATTTAGCTTCTGAGTTTATATTTTTAGCTCATGCAAACTGGTATCTTCTGATCATAATCTGCACAGTAAGTTCACCGTTGCTAGAACTTCCAGCTCAAAGCACAGAGAAAGACAACATAGGGATTAGGCAGGTTATCAGAAGTCCTTACAGCTCCAAAAATTCCTCAAATACTAATCTCCAAAAAGGAGGAGTTTCTTAGGTGTGTGTGCTCAGTCTTGATTTTCCACTGAAAATTCTGCTGTAGCAATAAATAGAACATTTTTCTTAAATTGAGAGCTAGTGCCTCCAGAAAACATTGTGGTTTTGCATTGGCTATGGACTAGCCTACTTTATGCTACCTGAAAGCATTTATACCCTTTGGGTGACTGAGACCTGGCTATATTAATTGCAAAGATGCTTAGAATACCATTAAAGAAGCCTTTAGACTAGAGCAATAATATACTTGAGAAATGGTCTCAAGGGCTACACAAGATATGATAAGTTACTTCTGTGTTCTGAGAGATCTTGTAAGTATAGCTGAGAGAACAGTGTTAGTGTATTAGCAGTGGCACTGCACAGCACTGGTGAAGCTGCTGGGCACCTCAAGCCTGCTCTTGAACTCCAAAAAGTGCCTTGAACCATGAGAGTGCTGCCTGCCCTTTGCTCAGGCTCACCACCAGGTAAGATGCAATGTTTGGATACAGATCTGTGAAGTGTGTGCTGCAGAGATTCAAATTGATTTTTTGAGACTGGGATATAGGAGGCAGACTCTTTCCCCCTCAATTCACAGATAATTATGTGCATAATACTTACATGTAATATAAATACATATTTATATATAAACACAAACTGTTTGAATAAACTAACTAATGCTAGAAATCAATGCTAAATCTGCTTAGTGTCAAAATAGCCACAGTGATATTAAACCATCAGCAATTATCATTCATTAGCCTGATTTAAGGTGATACCAAAGGCAGCAAGAAGCACTAATTGAACAGCAAACGCATTTCAAGTGTCTGTGCTAAACAACACAAGCAGAAAACAAATATTAGGTGCTACATTCATTTCTCAGTGTTCCTGCTTTGTGCACTTGCCTTCCAACTCTGGATCGCTCCTGGCTGCTTAGATTCTTTTCAGAAATAGGTTTCTGGTTATTATGCAAGGACGGAATACAACAGATAAGAGCTCTTTGGGATTATTTATGTGATAAAGCAGATAATCAACTGTGATGCAAATTTGAGAATTTAGAGTGATCTCTTTTTGAAGTGCAGTTTGGGAAATCAGCACACACCATCCCAGTATGCAGTGAATTGAATCATTTGTGTTACAGACAGTGATAACAAAATCTGTGGTAGTTAATAAACCAGAGAGGTTTGCTTAGCTTTAAGAAGCAGAATTACTGAAAGAGCTGTATAATGCTTATGAATAAAATAGGACTTGATTTAGGAGGCTGTTGCCAGCTTGACACATAGTGATAGGGAACAAATTAGCTTCCACGTGCTTCGTGTCTGCTAAGTGAAAAGCTTTTTGCACAGTCACATTTACTTTTATTCCTAATAGTTCTATGCAACAGCGTAGCTTCATTGCTAATGATGTGGGTCCCTGACTATATTGATGTGTTTTGTGCATTATATCAATTACGTAAATTGAGAAATGATGGCCTATAATTAAGATTAAAAGAAAACAACTAGCATTATTTAGCCTGAGATCTGGTTCATGCTCTTTTTCAGTTTGCATTAAGTGAGTGAGTAAAGGATCAGGACTATTCTTTAGACCAGATGGAAAGTAGTAACAAACTGCCAAAGTGAGCTATGCGTGCTGCTAAATCCAGACCTATGTTCCTGAAAACCCTTCCTCAGTGGTTGCCTGGCTGTCTTGAAACCTGAACTGGATGCAGCAATTCTCCCTATTACCGATAGGGAACTCATCAGGAAGTGTCATAAGCAACTGTAGGATCATAGGATCATAGAAGACCTCTAAGATCATTCAGTCCAAACATCAACCCATCCCCACCATACCCACTAACCATGTCCTTCAGTGCCACATCTCCATGGTTCTTGGACACTTTCAGGGATGGTGGCTCCACCACCTCCCCGGGCAGCCTGTGCTAATCAGCAATGCTCTATTCTCTAGAGATGTGGGGAGATCCAGGCTCTGAGATGGGCCAGGTGCTCATTGCTAAGTGCTATACAGGCTCAGCCCAGTGCCAGAGCTTGGGAAGCCCACCTTTCAGGATGCAACCACCTAATGGCAAACACGATGATAAAGGACTTGTTTCTGCTGGTTCATTTTATTATGGCCTTTTAAAATATAGTATTAGGCCAGAACTTAATTGAGGAACTGTTAGTTGCATGCAGTGCAATAAACACTGAGCAAATGGATTGCTTATGACTGTGTGCAAGTGTCAGTTACAGGTTACTTAGCTATCTTTCTAAACATTAAATTTGTGAATGTTTCTTAGGAAAGAAACCTTGACAATATGAAGTCTTCTGAGCTACAGTAAAATTTTAGCTACAAGGAGTGTACTTGCCTGACTGCAAACAGATCAACATTGGCATGGAAAATCTAAGAGATAAGTCATCTCTGAGATGACAAATGTAAGAGAGAGTTCATCTTTGGGTGAGATTCAAATATACTCCCAACAAAATTGATAAGGAATATATCTTATGTTTTAGCAGTAATATTTTAAGACTGACAAAAATAACTTCACAGAAAAGGTGTGTCGAGCCACTACAAATCATATCTGGATCTAAGGATAACATTTGTAGATGTTTGCTTTTTCTACCATTTTTTTTTTTACTTCTGTCATCTTTCTAATGTGTTGGTGCCATTCACTTAGCGTGCTCTCTCTCTGTATTTTCAAACAGAGCAGCACAGTTGTACATCACGTTGCCCTTTCTTGGTGGAGCACCAATATTGGCACTCCTGGGAACTAAGTGGGATGCGCTGTGCATGGGGCAAATGGAAGCTTGATTTGCTGTGGTGTTTTGACCAGAGTTGCCAGGCACACACTGGGCTCTCTCCTCAGCTGTTGTCTTCCAGTTGGAGGAAGAGCAGCAATGCCGTTTTGGGGGAGAAGCGTTCTAAATTACCCACTACGCACAACTTCAAGTGCTTGTGCACATAGAGCTCATAAGCATTTATGCATGTTAAAGTTATTGCATGGGATGAGCTCCCTATCAAGTTATTTGCTAGATAATTTCTATTTTTCCTGCAAAGGAGGGATGCATTTTAATAGTTCTATTAACTTACTCAAAGATGGAGACAAACCAATAGAGAGAAAACTTGCTCTCACATTTCTCAAATATTTTTTCCCAATTTACTTTGAGCGTTTTCCTGGCTCATATGAGAGCATTTGAAGTTTTCATATTTGTGCATGGGAATGTTCTTACTATAATCCTTGGACCTTTCTAAGTTGGGAACAGAAATACAGAAAGGAGGCTAAAATACACTCATTTATGAATTTATTATTATCTAGGGGAATTTATACCACAGAAGCTAGACTAGAACATGCGGTAAATTTAGTGAGCAAGATGATCTTTAAGGTCCCTTCAACCTGAGCCATTCTATGATTATACGAATTTGGTAAAATATATAAGTAAACCATGCTTAAGGAGAGACAGTTGTTTTTTCGCAGGTTCACCATTGCAAACTTCATTTATTTACAGGTCTGTATCATCAGACAATCAAAATCAGGGCTAATAATATATCTTAAAAGCAACTACTTGCCGAGGATTGGCACTGCAGTGTGGTCAGGCATGGCCTGGTCTTCAGAGACAAGACAAATCCATCTTGCCATCATGGGAAGCTCATGAACCATCCATAGGCAAGGATCAACTGAAGTCTTTGAATGATTAATCAATCCATCTCCCGGGTACTTGGTTCTCTTCCGACAAAGTCCTGCAGTATATACGTGTTGGGAGTTATTGTGGGGTGTGGGGGAAGGGGATTTGAGAATTGTGCCTAGGTTGTGTTTCATTTTGTGAGCAATGTCTGAAGCATATTAGAGGTCAGATTAGAGGACCACCTTTGCTCCGTGGCAGGTTTAGTACTGCAGGAACACATTCCTCTTTCCCCGCCTCTCCCCTCAGTAAAAACAAATATCATTAAAGTACAGCAACAGGCACTGAACATTTTTTTTATCCGTGTGTAGTTTCACTTTTTCTTTCTCTCCTCCTTGTGGGCTCAAGCACAGTTTAATGTTTCAAATTTGTCCTTTATGTAACTCTATTTTCTTCAGTTAAGTTAAAACAGGGGAATTAGCCCTGTTGATATTTCTCTTCCAGAGCTGGTTGGAAGCATTGTACATGTGGAAAATGAGCCTTTAAATGGAACGAGAATGACTCATATTAATTTAAAACCTGAACTAAGGAGATAATTGCATATACTATAACTTCTGCTATAATGAGAAGTTAGTCATAAGTGATTATATAAATTTTAAAGTTTGAATGTGTTTTTTTAGATGTGTTTAGGGCTAAACCCTGCCTCTTTGGCACAGGGCAGCAGCTGGATGGATGAGCATTTCCTGGGGTAGCCTCAGGGACTGCATTTTGTTCCTTTTGTACCATAGTATGCTCACTGTATCTGCCAGGATCTCCGTTTTTGGACCAATATGACCATTATTCCTTGCTGCTTAGAGTTTCCCAGGTTTTGGGTACAGATTTGCCCAATGAAAGCCAAAAAACATTCAATATTATTTTCCCCTTCCCTCTTCTTTTTGACTAAGGGTTATCCGTTACTTTTATAAAAGTGCAATTCCTAATTTAGCAATATTTACCATAAATACCTTTTCTCTATGATCTGTAGAAAAGAAACCCAGCTATGGAGGTCCAGTTTCTTGTTGAATTGGACTTACTGACTTACGGAGGTAGGATTAGCTAGTATTAGGGAATAAAATTTTATTAATTTTATTGATATATATATTTATACAATTTCTTTGTATCAGCAAAAGAAATGCCTTGCAAAAATAGATGACTGAACGATGGGAATGAATCATGACAATGGTTGGCAAAATCACAGCAGCGTAACGTGCTAGTATTTATTTTCAAATGTTACACACTTTGGAGTCTCATTCCATCCCTACACAAATCATTCAGCCTTGCCAGTACCAATGAACAAGGCCCTTTCTCAAATTTAAGGTTTTTTTGAATGTTTATACTTACACTTTGCTGTACTCCCAGTTCTTAAAATAAAATGACAAAGCAACATCTCTCCCCAACCCAAAACATTCTGATTTGTATGTACTGTATGTTTGGATTCAAGAGCAGAGTTTAGGCTTGAAATGTCTCAGTAGAGGGGCAGTTTCTTTCACGATCTTTACAAAACTGAGTGCAACAGCACCTCTGATATTTTCTTAGGTTGTGCTCATACTATTGGAAATATTTCACTGCTCTTCGCTAAGCCGTCCTGTATCAGTCACAGCTCTTCTTGTTTGTGGCAGATACCTTGGGAAAGGAAACAACTCCAGATGTTTAGCAACTTAGAAGGGCATGTTCCCATCATTTGGTATTCAGACCATCTTTTGACACAAAAAGAAATGTTTCATTTACAACGAGGTCAGTGTGACAGCTTTTACAATTTCAAACTGAAATGCTGCTGTTCCAGGATTTTCTTTTTCTGTAATCGAAAGATTTAGTTCAAATAAGAGTGACCTGCACAAATTCACGTTGCTCAGCTGGCTGCTGCAGTAAGTGCTACATGTGTCACATCGCCTTCTGGGTAGAGTCACTCTCCTCCCGTGACATCATGAGATGGATGCTGGTGGCTTGTACCTGTGCTCAGTGCTCAATGGGGTCTGGGTTCCCTTTGCTGGGGTCTGAGGCAAGTGCTGGTGCTTGTCTATCTTCATATTTTGGGGTTTTCTTATTAGGAGGTAGGGAGGGAATAGTGGCATCCCTGGGAGTACTGGAAATTGTTGGAAGTTACTGGAAATAATGAGTGGTGTCATGGCCACCAAAAGCAGGTTATAGCCCCAGCTCTGACAGGGATGTTATGAGACGCTTGAACAGCAAATAGATGCACATGTTCATGTCAGGCAGTTCTGTTTTCTGCAGCAATTTGTTATACACTAAATCGATTTTTCTTGCTTCTTTTTCTTGCAAGTTCTCTCATTAAATTAAACACTCTGAGAGGAATAGTCATTAAATGCTCATTCCTTATTAATTAAGTGGTTTAAAATCTAGGTCTTTGAATGCTTCCCTAATTAATTGTGTAAAGCTGGGTACACAGTTAACAGGGAATGAAAGAGTATTACCTTGGGGACATGCTTTACAACAAACTGGCAAGCTGTTTACCCAGCAGTGCAGGAGCTGTAAAACATTTGCATTCTTACAGGCCCCAAAAACATAGGGAAGGTCCTGAAAACACAGGGAGGGAGGGTCCCTCTGGGCTGTCCTGCACTCGTCCTGGTGACTCCTGCTGCTCCTTCTGTAGTCGCTGGTCCTGGTCGTTGGCAAAGGTTGGTTACACTTGTTTCATACAATTAAAACTATTTCTCATCTCTCTCTAGTTTGTTTCCTATTCTTGGAGTTTGTATGTATAGATGTATTGCTTTTGAACATATAGAATCATAGAATCGTTAAGGTTGGAAAAGACCGTCATCTAGCCCAGCAGTCTGGGTGCTGAAGTTAAAGAGGTCAAGATTCTGAGCACCTCACTAACAGCTCAGTTTCCTACTACTACTTCATTCCTGCAGCTCTCCTCTTACATTTCCCCAGTCTTTTCAACAGATCTTTTAAAAGATGTGAAGGGAGTCCTTCTCAGGCAGCTTGAGTTCTCCCTCTTTGTGGCATCTTCTTAATGGTGGCAGTTGTATTTTGCTGGGGATTTCCTGTGATGAGTTCTTTTATTGCCGGCATCTCTGACCATCCTATTTCCCACCTTTTAAGGATCTATAATATTTAACATCTTGCTTTTTTTCAAATCTGTGTTACTCTGTCGATTGATTTACATAATTGGAGAGTTCCCAATGTTACTGACTACATCAATAGTTTTTAATGTTACTATAAATTTTATTAATGACCACTTTTATCTTCTTCTAAATACAAACTGTACAGTAGCACTGCAGTAGATACTTACATTTAGATTTATGTTTTAGGTTCTATCAGTTCTATAATTTTAATCCACTTAGTATGAAATTTGTTGTGTAGTCTCATACTGCTCTGTACAGTTAGAGCATCTCTGGAAGCAAATCAAGTGAGACACAGACTTTTATTCCAACAGCACGGCCAAGCTTGTATTTTATTGGCAAGACAGCATGAAGTTGGTTGCAGAAGACTACTTTCCATACAACCGTGTATACTCCAAATTCATTATTGATTGTACCTCAGTGGGTATTGTTGACATTGTGATGTTTGTTCCTTCCCAGAACTCCTGGTGTTTTGGAGGCTGCCAGGACTCAGCATGGGAAGTTTTGAAGAATTTGGCTTCTCTAAAAAAATCTTTTCTCTTGGAGGAAACCAATACAGTAAAGTTCCCTCTTGGCTGTAAGATGCCATTTGGACCTCTCTTTTTTTCCTTCCTTTTCAATGCTTTAAAATCCTGAGAGTGTAAAAGACACTTCCATCAGGAGTGTGTCTGCCATCTCCATCCACTGACTGAAAGTTTCTGTAACTAGAAATAAAACTATGTGAGATGAAATGTCAGGACAAAGCAATCTGTCAATTTATGAAATGGACTTTGTTATTTGGTTATCTGCTACAGCACTGCCCCTAGAAAGTCTTTCCAGACCAGTGTATGATGATTAGAAACACAGCAAATGGCAAATGCACACTCGTGTTATCAAGTCTCTGTAGCGCTTCTGTATTAAATTCCAAACTCAGTGCTAAGACCTGTTGCGCTGATAATCAAAATCCTTGCTATATTCAGACCAACTTCTTGCAATAGCTGCCTGCCAAGAAAGCAGAGAAACCATGGATAAAGATTTGTAGGACCACCGGGGTTATCTAATGCACTTCCTCACAGCTACAGCTCCATGTAATAAATCATTTTCATAAGTATATGAACACAAGACAAGACCAAACTGTGGAATTAAATCCTGTATGTTGAACCTGCTTTAGCCAGAATTTACTGCAGAATCTTACTCCTTCAGTCCAATATTTTTTGCCCTTGCCTCTGTTCACTTTCCCTAACACAGTTTTGAAGTCTTTTCTGCTCTGGATGCTTTGGAGAGGATGGGAGAGAAAGAGTTTGCTGCCAGTGACACTTGTGTAATGCATTTCCAGATCCAAACCGGTCCCTCGGCAGCTCTTTGTTAAGAAATTGGGATGGATGAAACAAACTAGTGCTGGGTGAGACTCCCAGGTGATACACATAGGCATGGCTTCTTCAGGCGGCCACTAAGTGAAATGGTCTTTGGCCTCTTGGAGATGTGAGCCCCAGACTGAAGCACTATGAGAACTGAAAAATAAACGGCCCTCATCTGTTTGGGTTATAGTTTCAAAATTTAGCTTAAATCAGTCTTGTTATGAGGTTTGCTATTTATTAATGTTTTTTTCTTTGGCATCTGTCTCTTAATGGGTAACACTGAATACTTACAATTTCTGAGGATCTTAATCTAATCAAATAAATATATTAATTTAATATATTAAATTAATAATTTAATTAATAATTAAATATTAATTATTAATTCAATTACTTTAATTAATAATTCTCCCCCCCCCCCTCAAAAAAAGCAGAGAAAAAAGGAAAATAAATCCAGTGTGAGGCAATGTGATCCACTCCCTCCAGCATCCCGTTCTGAATAATTCTTGAATAATTCACAAGTCTTGTGTGTTGTTAGTACATCAGCTGCCAGCAGCCCAGGGATTGTGAGGAAAGGGAAAAAAACCCATCCAACCACTTCTCTCCGTGTTCTTGCATAGCAAACTCTGCCTCTCTGCTGAGAGGTTCTGCAGCTGCCACCCAGGGTTGAAACTGGAATCTGCTGTGCAGGCAGCTCACATGGTAAGATTTTTCCTTGATGCTATGTTACTTAAAAAACAAACCAAAAAAGAGGAAAAAAATCATACAAAAGCCCCAAACTCCAAAAAACACGGTTAGCTTTACCTCCTTCCTAAGCTTGTAACGCTCCCGATGACCAGCAGTGAGACCAGTCCCGCTTGCTGCTCAGATTGACTGCAGATGCATCAGCCATGCAGAGTGGACGCTGAGCTCTTGTTGCATGCGCTGTTCTCATTCAGTCATTAAAAACCCTGTGTTTCCCTGACAGGTACATCTTTTGGAAGAAAAACAGAGGGCTGAGCAAGGGAAACGAGTGCGTTTCCTGCCTTTGAGGCTGAAGTGTTTGGCGTGGGAGTGTTTTGATTTGATTTCCCATATGCACAGCCACACCTTAAACTGTTGGGCTTTGCAGTGACCTCTGTGGAACTTAACAGTGCCAGGGAGCTTTGCTATTGGTGGCATTTGTAGCTCACACTAAAGAAAGCGGTCTTGTTTTCCCCCAAACTTATCTTTTGGGGATCCTACAAAGTAAACAACTTGTACTGTTTTGTGTGCGTGCACTTCAGAGACTGAGGAAAAGAAATGCAAAACTCCTCTCTTACAATCTAGAGAGAGCCAATATATCTTTTCTATGTAAATAGATTACCAAAGTTAACTTCTGTAATACAAATCAGTGCAGATCCTTGAAATGCCTTTCACCCAGAAGCTCAGGGTTATGGCTTGGGGATTAGGAAACAGCAATTTCACACCTATGGTTAAAGATCAGTTTGTATCTCTATGGCCCTATGCTACTGACAGTGCTGGGACTCCTGCAAACAGGACATGTTATTCCTGGTAGCTCTTTGGATGAGCGTCTCATGAAGCTGGGTACGACATCTGACAAGCAATGTTGGATCAACTCCTTTCCTAATTTCTCAAACTCACTGATTGACATTGAAGCTCGGAATTTACCTTTGAGTATGGACCTTGGCTGTTCCAAAATGTGGGACAGAAGTCTGTAGCTTGGTTCCAACTGCTGGTAGGATAACTGGCTAATGTAAGTTTTTAGATAGCAAAGAGCTACATAGTATAGAGCATCCCTCAATTCCTAAACAGCCCCCTGCCTTTGTTGTTCTCATATCAGCCCCATCTGTATTGTGTATAAATTGCTTTGGGATCCTTGGGGTGAGAGGCTTTCAATAAGCGCAAATTACTGTGTTGCCTGTAATTATTTTTTTAAGTGGCAATTGCTGGGCCATGCTTTTTATTTGTATTGTGGGGGGTTATGATTCCAGCACAGAGATATGTCAACTTCGGAATTGGAGAAGAAATATGTTCTGCGCCTTTGATTTATGTTTTTCTATTCTACTCTTTGAACATAAGTAGGAGGGCAAGAAGGAGAGCATGAATGTTTAGTGAACGTGCTCCCGCAGTGTAATTTATCTTTGAGACTGAAACAGCAGGTTTATAAACCTGGTTAAGCCAGCTCTGATTTCTCTGCTCTTTTTCTTCCATCTGCCAGAACAGCTTTAGACAAATCATGCACTGTAATAAAAACATATTTTCAGAATGATATGGAAAATATACTGAAATCAAAATAATGTCTGGATTATGCATTTAGAGATGGTGTCTTTTATTATACATGCAGGATGGCTGTGTTGCATTTGTCTTAGAAGTTATAAGTGAATGTAACGCACAACACTTGCCTACAGGTTTTGGAGATGTCATTAAAGGCCTCCAGCACCACAATAAGCATAAATGTTACCATTCCACCTTAGCAGAGGACAGGATGATGCAGCTGCTGTCATTGGTTATTGGAAAGTTGAAGAACTGCTGGAGGATACATAACCATACGTATGACTTGTTGTCTTTGACAAATTGCTTGTTCTCTTTGACAAATTCCTCCCAACTCTTTGAGTCCCACAGGTTTCAGGACCTCTCTGGGATTTACTGAAGCCCAAGGGAGAGAAGAAACCATTCCAATCTTGTGTCCTGTTTCCTGGATAGTTTAAGTGTCGTGACGCCAAGTGTAATTTTCATTGAAAGACACCATGGTTCATTGCAGAGCATAAGAGGGGATGCCCTACACTGCTTTTTGTAACTGGAATTTAAAAAAAAAAGATGCTAAAGTATAAAGAAATGATTTCTGTGCATGTTTAAATGATTTCTGAATGAGCAGCTGCCAGCAACGCTCTGTCTCACTGACAAGGTAGTATTTCCTAACTAGTTGGATGCAGTGTTTGATGTTGCTAAAACTCGCTGATGTATATGTGTGAAAGTACATTGATATACAGCAATGAGATGGAAACACCCCATAATTCTAACAGACAAAGAAATAAAAATGTTCGCAGTGTTTTGGGGCAGCCTAAACTTCCACAGCCTGTCAGATGCAGTTTGGCAGCAATTGTGATGGCTGAGCAGCGGAGGCTTGTGACTGACAGACTTGTGATTGAGAAGAGAGAAGGAATATAAACGTTTCCTTACTGAAAAGATATCACGCATCTGATGAAATGTTATGTGTAGGGAAGGAGAGGTCTCTCTTTGAGAAGCATGCTTTATTTGTGCCTGCAAGCATCGGCAGTAAAAGCAACCAAGTCCTGGACCCCAACCCCACACTCATCTTCGTAGTTCTGTGACAAGGATTGTATCTAAAATGTGAAGTTTATTGCCTCTCTAATGAGTGATGCTTTGATCAAGCTCTTCCTTCAAGTTCTCATAGTCTTTCTTGTCCCAGCTCCAGTAAGGCCGTTCTGTAAGAGTTTTCCCCTTCCCTGTGCCATCACACATTTTCCTTTACTGAAGCAACAATTAGAGATCATGCAGAATCCTTTGTTTGCTATGTGGATACTCTAAGCTATCAGCACTGCCAAAACATCTGTTGGCCGCTTGCTTGAGGCTGCTGCTGTTGTCACATATCTCTCCCTTGTCCTGGAGGTGAGTAGATGAAGTAGAAATAGGCAATCAGACCCACAGGCCCCCCAGCAGGGTTTCTGCTGTCCCAGCTTTCATCCCTTTTAATTAAAATGATGGCTTCAGCTGTGACAAGGAAACACCTATACAAGCTGTGCCCAACCAAGACATTAATACTCTGAGGAAAGAATAAGCCAGAAGATTAATCACTTATCAGCTATTTCCTACATGTGGCAATGAGTTGAGGCCTTCTATAGCATCCTGAGAGTCTTGTGAAAGCATCTTTAAAGTGGGATGTGTGTTTTGTAGGGGAAAGAGTTCTTCAGTTGGGTAGAGAAAGCATCTTTTCATGTCTGATGGCAACCATTCCTTGTTGTTTCTTTCCCGTGCAGTGTTTTAGGGAAAATGTTTAATTGATCACAGGTTATCTTTCATCTATAGAAAATCCATTACTTTCTGTGTTTGCTGCTTCTTCTCTTCTCTTCTCTTCTCTTCTCTTCTCTTCTCTTCTCTTCTCTTCTCTTCTCTTCTCTTCTCTTCTCTTC